>VWZD01008796.1:618765-650652 GCA_013396695.1 Sakesphorus luctuosus
GGGACAGGGACAGATGACAGAAAAAAAAAGCTCTTGATTTTTAAGTGCAGTAATTACAGCTATATAAACAATAATACAAAATTTAATAATGTGCCAGTCTCAGGTTCTATCACCTCAATCATGTGTTGTTATTCTGCAATTTTTAGAAAGTAAAAGGGCCTTTTACCATTTACTGCCTTCTTGGGATTATTCTGTATTTCCTTTCTGAAATGTGACAACCTCAAAAATGAGAATAACACAGTTTTCTAAACACGAATCATCATCTTGTTTGTATTGTAAAAACTGAATCCACAATTTTCGTTTCAAATTAGTTACAAAACTGGGTTTAAGGGTTTTTTATAATGTGACAAGATAATCTTGCATGACTAATTTTGACTTGACCTTCTAACAGAAGAGTGGAGTTTTTTCCTAACCAGATCTGCCCTGTTATGATCACTTCTTACAGCACACTTAAAAACCCCCAAACCCACAATAAATTCTATTTTATAATACAATAAGCATGCATTAGATGCAATTCATCATTGCCAATGTGTTAGTTTGCTCCCAAATTGCCTTTTTTTTTCTTTTTCTAAGGAAATAAACATACTAAGCAGAAAATAATACAGTCCTGGGAAGGTAATGCTTGTAAGCAAGTGAGCATCTCTTACACTGCCTTGTAAGACCTGGGGACGGATTCTGACAGTACTAATGAGGAAATTCTTGATGACTATTGGAAGGGCATTTTTCTCCCATTAGAAGAATAATTTATTTCTGAGAATAAATACAGCCAAAATCAAAAAAGGGCATATTCTTTCCTATTTAAGAACATTAGAAGAGATAAAATTCTGAATTTAGTTTCATGAAAATACTATGACTATGTGCAAATTTTAAAAGGACCATTAATCCATCTTATAGAGGTTATTTTTTTAAACAGAGTAAAAACTGGCTGGTGATAAAGTCACCTCTGTCCAGGGATGACCCACAAAGCTCTACATAGAAAAAACCCTTGATAAAATGCTTTACCATCAGCTTGTTTCCAGCAGTTTGAACAAGGCCAAGCAGAAGGAGCCCATATTGCCCTTAACTCAAAGTGAGACAGGCACAGTTTACTCCTTTTATGATCCAATTTTACCATAACTCTGCAAGGGGCACCATAACTTTGTCTATAATGAAAACAACAGCACTTCTTCCTCTTAGAGCTTTGCATTTTTTTCTCTGAGGTTTGAGTGTTCTCAGCCTAGTGGGTTCACCTGAACTGAAACAAGGTAGAAAGCTGTAAATTAGCATTGTTTGTATTGAGATTTAAATACTCACCAAGTGCTGCTTAAGTTTGGACAAAAATTTCTTCAGTATTTTGTCATGATGTTCTTGAAACCTCAACAGTTTTGGAAAACCTTCAATAAAAAAACCTAAGAGAAGAAGTTGACCATTTAAAAGGTGTGTGTGCTACAAAACTGACATAAAATAGGCATTGAGGCTCCAAGAACATTACCCTCCTATAGGACCACTGGACCTGAACAGATACTCGTAACAATATTATGATGTCCATGTACAGATGTGCAAACACATCTGCCTAAATAACTACAGTAAAACATCAATACATTCCCTTAGTGACTATTATTAGATTAGAATGACAAGTGACAGCAGGTCCATCAGTCATACATTAGTCTACCCAGTACAGGATCATGTGGAAAATACATTTATAATTATTGTGTAAAAAAAAAAAAAAGAACCATAACTCACACAAACTAAAACTTTTAAAAGCAAAAAGACATAATTGGAAGTATTGCTGAGAAAATTCATGATAGAAGGACCAAGAGCACAGAACTGTCTGCACTGAAGAAAAGACCATAAAAAAATAAGAGGGATATTCTCCCAAGACAAATATAATGATTATATACTGTAAGTAGACTGTGAGCTCACATAACCAAAACAAAGGGCATATAAAAAATCTTTAGTAGTTTTAGTGATCCTACACTGGAAAAGGAAAGCACTAAGATCCCCTTCCAACTGAGTTATCAGCAGAGTTAAAAAACAGGCTCAGAGCAAACACATAATAGTAGGTAAAAAACCCTTGAAATGTAAAGGTAAGCTAGCACAGCTACACAGCAGGAAAAGAAACCATCCACAAAAGATCCTTCAAAAAGCTGAAGCTGTGTTCAGATCAGAAAAACAGAGATGATCAAACACTGGCAGAATAAAAACGTGCAAAAGCAAGCCTGCCCCACCAAAAAAACAACTTACACAAGACATTAAAAATACTAATGGAGCTGTTTTCAAACACCTTGGAAACAGAAAGTCTGGCAGAGATTTTGTAAGTCTGTGGAAATTTTTAGAAGTGCTCAGAGAAGATGAAGTCAATACTAAAACCAAGTTAAATGTTTGCATGGGAGACATGGGGAGGTTCCCACGTGACAACCCTAAACAGCTCTAAAAGAACTCACAGATCCACTACCAAAACATGGATTCTATGAAACCTCTTGCTACGAGTCTGCAAAGGGCTGACATGACAGCAGCTTTTCTTAAACTGGTTTTCAGTCCAGTATCTGTTCAATAAGCACATCAATACTTCAGGAACAAACTGACAGAAACCATAATAAAGTAAGTTGGGCTAAGTGTTGCCCAGATGGACATAACAGAGAATAACCAATGTGTTTTGTACAGAGGGAGGCCAAGTCTCTTAAATCCACTGGGCTTCCATGAAGAATCAGTGAGCATGTGGGCACAGAGAGCAGTTTCTGCTGCCTATTTAACTTTCCAAAGGTACCTTGTTTGTCCTGACTCCTCCCTGGTTTAAGATTTTACCTGGACCTTCACCCTTTAAACAGAACGATTTCACAGAATCACAGACCATTCTGAGTTGGAAGGGACCCACAAGGATCAGAGTCCAACTCTTAAGTCAATGGCCCACGTAGGGGATTGAACCCATGACCTTGGCATATCACCAAATAGTTTGATCTCTCCAGTCCCTCTCCAAAATCTCCTAATCCAAGGAGCTAAAAGACAGTAAAATAAAGCAGACCAAAAGGCTTCACCCATGAAAGTGTAGGAATTTGTGCTGGGACCCAATGGCACATGCCAGGTGTCCACACTGTGAACCATCAGTCAAGTCCTGGCCACCCTGAAAGAGTCTTACAAAAAGTCTGGAACAGCCAAGAAGTCACAGAAGTGACCAAAGTATAGAACCACTTCTGTGTCAAGAACAGTAACAAACCAAGTGCCAGCAGGGAGCTGGTTAAACCCTCACTGCCTTCTCTCTGACAAATCCAGAGCAGAAACCACCATGTGGCAGAGCCAAAACATAAATGGAAAGACAATCCACAGTCCAAAACAATTAACTATTTAAGGAAGAAAAGTCTACTGGAGAATATTACAGGCAAAACAGACTTTCATCTGAAGAACATTTTCAGGAGGTGTTGATCTTTGGTTGCCTTTTTTTCACAGACTTGACTGAGCATCTGTTGCTGGTCTCTATCACAGACAGAACATTGGGTTAAATAGATCTAGTACAGCAATTCCATATTCCTGGGACTTAAAAGGCTACAAAAACCCTCCCAAAACCTTTCATAGAATCATAGAATCGATTGGGTTGGAAAAGACCTCCGAGATCATCAAGTCCAACCCTTGGGCCAACTCCAGTCCATTAACTAGACCATGGCACCCAGTGCCACATCCAATCTGCGTTTAAAAATCTCCAGGGATGGGGAATCCACCCCCTCTCTGGGCAGCCCATTCCAATGCCTGAGCACTCTCTCTGCAAAGAAGTTTTTTCTGTTCTCCAACTTCCATTTCCCCTGGCAGAGCTTGAGCCCATGCCCCCTTGTCCTATTGCTGAGTGCCTGGGAGAAGAGACCAACCCCCACCTGGCCGGAACTTCCCTTCAGGTAGTTCTAGACAGTGCTGAGGTCACCTCTGAGCCTCCTCTTCTCCAGCACAAACACCCCCAGCTCCCTCAGCCTCTCCCCACAGCACTTGTGCTCCAGTCCCTTCTCCAGCCTCGTTGCTCTTCTCTGGACCCGCTCCAGCACCTCAATCTCTTTGCTGAACTGAGGGGCCCAGAACTGAAGCAATATGGAATCTGGAAGAACAATATGGACCCAGAAAACACATGTCACTTCAAAAAAAGAGACAAAAGGGATCACAAAGGAAGTCCCAAACTCAAAAGCAAACTTATCTAGTTAGCAATTATGTAATTCAGTGCATGGTCACTAAGACACAAGACTTACTACCTCAGGTTCAAATAGGCTTAGTATCTCACAGATACAAATGCAAATTCTATCACACTTAAATGTCAGGTTGCATATTAGGAATTTTTAATAACATAGGCACAGCATTTGGTTTTTTTCTTACTGTAAACAGCAAATGACTACATCAAAGCTAATTAGCCATCTGCAATAATATTCAAAGTGCTTTTTGCATGGAAGGTAGTTCTTTCAGATTTATGTACACCAACTCATTATCTTGAACTCTTAAGAAAGTTCAATGGAAATAGCTTCCAAAAAAGTAGATAATTTTCAGGGTCAGATACCTATATTTTTTCTTTTAGAGACTTCACATCATCCATACAATATCAGAGAGGCCAAATTCATCACTTGATTTCAAGCAGTGCTATGCTAGAAATAAGTCTGGCTAATGGGCTGCACCCAGAAAGTATTCCAGGTTTGCAGATCACAAGTAGAGAATAAAATCAAGATTAAAAACCTTGTCTGTGGGGAGGATCTTTTAACCATCCTACTCTTGCCAATAAGACTCCAATTGAATTACCCAGCCCCCCCACCATAATTTCCCCAGGGAGATGTCCATTTCAGAGAACGAGCTGATGGTCAGTTCCATCAAGTGTAATTATAAAAGTTTTTCTCTATGGATATTGGCCATTTAGAATTGAAATTATTCTGGCTTTAAGGACTTGGCAAACAGTGCTTTACCCAAAGAACACAGAAAAAGTGCAAAATTATATGCCATCAGTTACATCAGTTTTGAAGTTTCCCTTCCAGAATCTACAGTGACATTTACAGATGCACAGTGACATAAACTGATTTAAAACATATACATTCAAAGAATCATAGGAAATCTAGGCTGGACCTGGAGATTATCTGGTCCAACCTGATGAAAGCAGAACCTCAGACTAGGTTGGTAACATTTAGTGAAGTGGGAATATTTTATGAAGGTTTTGTCAGCATAACTATAAATGCAAACTTAGCCCTAGCAGTTGCTGCCAGGACAGTTTCAATGTGTATAATCCTGTGGCATGATGGTTCATGTGCCCTGTGGAGGAGGAACTCACCAGGCCTTGGGCTACTCAAAGCTCCCTCCTTCCCTCTCCCATCACTTGACAGGATGAAGGGAGAGAGGGAGGTTTGCAACACAGCAAGCAACACGCCTGTGTTCACCCTCCTGTGCATCATGCACATGACTTGGGATACAAGGAGATGATCCTGACTTACCTGCCAAAACACCTGCAATTTCCTATAAACTTTGTAAAGCTCAACATTCTACACAGTTTCAGAGATTTTGATTATTGTTAAATCTACAGATTTTTGTAAGATGCTCTTAGTCTGTGTTACTCTTGTGCAAAGCTGCAAGAAAGGCTTTGACACTTGATGAGTTCAAAACTTCACTTATGGCATTGATCCTCACATCAGAACACACTTTTTTCCTCCAAAGGTGATAGTTTTGCATAAGTGTAAGCAGCAAAATAACAAACTAGCCCTTTGTCTTGGAGGTGGCGAACATCCAGGAACACTGAAAAGCTGAGGAAGGAAAGTATCACAGTACAAGAAAGTCTTAAGCAGGGAAAAGAAGCCAGATGTTGCTGGAAATTTGCTCAAAAGCCCAAGTTCTAAATGACATTTACTTTCTCAGGCCTCCAAGAAGTACAGCTTTTCTGAATCACAACAGTAACATCACAAAGATGTTGGAATTCCTGAACTTACTCCATACCAATAACCATGGAATATGCATAGATCATACCAAATCTGGCATAGAAAGAGAGAACTACTGATAACATAAGAGTAACAACATCATGAGAGCAGGAATTTCTGTGCCAGGAAGAGATAAAACTGAGAAATCCAAAGCTCATGCTTAGAAATAAGTCCATTTTTTACTGTACATTCCTGTCCTGCCAAATGATAGCACAGCTACAATATTATCTAACATTCTGTATTAGGTTTCCATTACTATTTTATTACTATATAGATGTCTGCATAACTAGCCTTCAATTGGTTACATTCCCTCAGAGAATAAGAGGAAACCATCTGATTTTCATTAGAATTATTTGAGAGATATCACATATAAAAACTATTACTTACCCTTGTGTGTGAGAGCTCCAGTAACATCCAACACCCCTCCCAAGTATAAAGCTTTCATTATGCCTTATTTTTACCAATCAGACAGAGCAGAATAATTCCATTTTCAAATAACTTCCAGCTTAAAAGGACAAGATGAATCTCAATTTACTGAAAGACACAAACTCCATACCGTGCATAGCGTGCTTTGGACCAGAGAGGAGTTTCACCAAGGCCCAGAAAGCATCTTCTTCATTCATGTACATGAGGAGTAAAGCTGTGATCTGGCTCATTCCCTGACAGTATCCAACTTCCTGAGAATCAGACAGTGAAAACATTAAAATGCTGGAAACAAAAGCCTCCTAACCACAAGCTCTTATCAGTGGAGATACCTGTCCTGATGGTGTAGGTTCCCTAATTCTAACACCACCAAATACTTCATATTTAAACATTCAAAATATTGATGGCTAGAAGGAATGATGCACAATCCTCCAGCTGAACAGTAACCTGAAGATATTGATTGTTCATTAGAACTCACTACTGATGCACACAATCCTTGTCAATACTAATATTTTCAAGTAGCTATACCATCTTATTCTCCAAATGGAGATGTTTCCATTTAGTTGTAATTTATTGTTTGTTTAGTTTTGGGGGTTTTTTGGTGGGGGGAGAGGATCTGTCTCTGTTTGGGTTTACAGTCAGGGTACCACCTGATAAGCACAAGATTTGTCAAAAGTGACCTGTAACTATAAACTTGCTAAAGTTTAGCAGCCCAATAACCAGCAATTGTAATAAACCCAAAGAAAAATTTTATTGCTCCAAAACTGAACTCCAGTGTTTCCTCAGCCATTAATTTTGACTTTTATGGCAGGAACCAACTGTCACCATCATTCAGATGCTTAGATAACCCCACCAATAAAGTATTTGTAAGGATAATGACTTAATTGTTCAATAAGCTTTTACAGGTTTACAAGTTCGTAGCAGAACTTTTGCTCAAGACAAAACCAAAGCCTAAGAACTGCTACACATTAAGAGGAAAACTGCAAAATAAAAACTTCACTGCAATATTCCCATTATTACACTTTAATGACTGATTTTAAACAATATTTTTCATGCAACTTGAAAATATCAGTCCAGTGTTTTATAGGAGGTGTATAAAGGCCAGACAGAAAGGTTACAGTTCCTAGAACTTAGGGGAAAAAAACCCCAAACAAACAAACTGGTATTTAATTCCAGTAATTACTTCATTTCACTTTCCTTTTCTGAACATATTTTTACATTGAATTCTAGGGAGTTGCTGATGGCTATAAAATGGAAGATGTATGGAAATGCTCAAAATGGGCCCAAGGAAGGAGGGGATATTGCATTAAAAGCACAGTTAAATGTGGACACGACAGCATTTTGGTTTCTTCTATTTTTAGCCAAGAGACATTAGAAAATACAGAAGCTCTTAACCCTTATGATGGAGTCTGGAAACCCCACTCTAATAAATCCCCATCCAGGACTGCGGCCAATACTCACGGCTTAAGCAAAGAGGATGCAACCTTTAAAGGCATTTTCCACTTTCTAGAACCTTTCATGTTATGAAATATGCCTGTTAACTCCAACATGCATCTTTTTCCAGTATTTTCCTCCCCATCATTCAAATGAATGGGAGGTAGATAATATAATGGGGGGGTGGGAAATATCAGTGCATAATGGTCCAGCCCAGCACAAACTCATTATTCTTAGTGGACACAATACTGAGCTTCAGCCAAACTGTAGGCCCAGTTCAGTCTGTCCAGTAAGATTGTCATAATTGACATGCTTTATTTTAACTTCAGCTCAAAAACACATCAACAAACAAATCATCTATTTCTATATACTTCCAAAGGTCTCTGAAATGTTTGTTAGGGGTTTTTTTAGGGAAAGAAAAGGCAGAGATGCAAGTTATTATCTTATAGCACGTTCAGAGAAACAACTTACCGAATTATATATGGAATATGCAGCTAAAACATGGAACAAAGATTGTTGCCTGGAGAAATGAGAGCAGAAAATGAAAATACTATAACACTGTCTTTTGTAAAAACAGAAAAACCTAGAAGTAGTGAACTGTGTTTTGGAAATGTGTTTCCCCAATTTAACTTGTTTAGCAAAAAGAACATGATAAACCACACTTCATAATGATAAGCACTTCTGATTTCAAGCCAATTTTGTAATTAGCACCTTTATGATGTTCTACACGTTCAAAGGTTTCAAAAAATACCCATAGAATTTTGAGAAGGCAACGGTGTGAGATCATCATTTTTACAGGCAGGTAAAGTGAAACACAGGATGAGCTACATTTCAAACACTGATTTATTCTGAGTGCCAACATTTAAACTCTCCAGACCTGCTTTCTGTGCTTGTAGAACACTAACAGCTGTTCCTGATTCCAAACAGATATGCAGAAGTGAAGATGTGAAATACACAAAGCAGCCACAGAGGTGTCTTATTCTTGGCACCCAATTCAAGTCTGCTCCAGTGAGTGCTACTGTCAAACTGAAGCAAAGCAATATTAACTCTGACTTGGCATCCTGTGCTGTCCTCTGAGGGGGCTGATCTCCCAGTACTTCACAGTTAGGACTTCAAAGAGCTTTGGAATGAGCCTTTGCTCTCTGTACAACAGTCTAACCTGTGAAGGTAACAGGACAAATAAACAAGGAACTGACCAACACAACTCTGGTTGTCTCAGCTGGGCAACCAAAGGAATGGTGGAGAGGGATCATAATGAATTTTTAAACTCAACCCAACTTTTGTGGGGTTTTTTCCGGAGTATTGGATACCTGAGTGCCTGCTTTTGTCTACATGTGAAACTGCTAAAATTTAACTGCTGAGTTTACATATTGTCCTGTTATTGTTCAGCCAAATTTTCTCCCTGTCACTAATCAAAGTATGGAAATAGATATTAGCAGGCAAAAAAAAGGGAAGTATAAAGGTGCTTCCTTTCTATTGGCAAGAGGATGTATATTTGGAAAAACTTACCAAAACTTCTACATTATGGCATTTTGTTTGCCCTCTTTGGAACTGAAGTTTAGCCATTCTTGAGTAACCAAGGAAAAGTGTAATCTAAAGTACTAGACATTAAGCTGGAGTCTTATTTTACACGGACAAATTAATAGGTCCCAAATGTACACAGGAACCTCCTGTATCCTCAGCTGACCATATGAAACTTAACATAAGAGCTCAATCTCATTCACAGTAACACACATAAAATAATGGTAATTTTAATACTATTTACACTAGATGACAGTGCTAAAGAGTGAACCTTCAAAGACATCCTGTCTACTTAAAAGTCAAACAAGCCATTGACACACCCAGGGGACTGCATTTCACTGCTATGTGAAATCATTCCTGAATTTTTCATCGAGGCATCGCTGGAAATGCATAATATATGTACAGTAATTCCAAGATCTGTTCCAAGTGTGAAATTGCTTTAGGCAGCCAAAGGCTTTCCTGTGGACTCTGAGGGCGTGCTTACAACACAGCCACAGGGACTGGAGCTGGCTCTGCTGGTGTTAACCCCAAACTGATGGAGCAACGAGCTTCTGCTGACATGTAAAATGTGTCTGGAAATGCAGAGAGGGCCAGAGCAGCACAGTCAGCGTGGGATGGCACCAGGTCAGTCCCACAGAGTGAGGGACTCAGCTCCAGCACAGACAGCTCTGCACAGAGGGATCTGAACAGCATGGAACAGCTCAGCATGGGATCTCTGCTTTGGGCTCCTTCCTTACAGAAACTCCCCTGATGTAGAATTTTTCCACAAAAATACCTCGAATAATCATAGAAGAAAATGTTTCTTTTATTATCACATTAAAATCCACAGCTCTGAGTACTGCATTTTGAAAACAGCAGACTACCAGAGAATCTGCCTTGGCAAGAAAAGGAGATTAAAAACCGAACTTAATACAGACACAGAAGGGAAAAATACCCTCTTCATCTCAGCAGGGTGCTGATGCTGCAAGCTAGCAACAATGCTGATGTTTGTATCACCACTTTTTCACTATTAAGCATTTTTGAAGATGACAGCTGCCTAATATTCCTCATCCAATCGCAGTAAAAAAAACACCCAAACCAAAACAGCATTTTGAAGAAATCCAAAAGCATTATGGCCTACATTTGTAAATAATTAAATGCTCACATACAAAAATACTGCTTTATTTTATTCTGAATTAGATAGTAGGAGAAGAGGAATACAAAATCCAAAGGAAGGCTAAAATTTCTGGGAAGATAAATGTTATTAGAAATGCAAGAAGTAATTTTTGAAAATAAATAGTTAAATAAAATTATTATGTAATATATCTTAATTAATTTATTAGCTTGGAATTCCCACACATTTGTATTTACAATACCTGAGACTCTTTTCATTCACACGAAACAAGATGAGAACAGCCTTGAAATGGTTTTCTTTGGAATGCTACTGACCTTCTTGAGGCAGTCCCATGGTGTAAAGCAGAGCACTCTGGACTCTGAATCCCAAGGACCTGAGTTCGAGGCTCAGTAGGGACCGTCCCCAGCAGTTCAATGCCTCCCTGCCATCCCATCCTGTCAGATCTCGGATGCTCAGCAGGGTCAGCCCTGTTAGTACCAGGTGCTGTGACAGTCCTGAGGACTTCACTGTCACTGTCCAAGCAAATGGACCTTAGGACTTAAACGGTGGGTCCAGTTCTGTACATGCTGTGCCTCACCTAAAACATCCACTGCACAGGCTGGAAGGGCACACCCACATGGGGAGAGCCCTGCCCCAAACTTCGTTTGTGGAGTCCGGCCATACATACTGACCCTCTTGTGGTAAGGGAAAATGAGTTAGTTTCGTGTTAGCAATAACAATCAATTACATCACTGCACAGAAATAATCCTGCTTTGAAAGCCTGGAGAAGCTCAGGGCAGAGCAGAGCCAGTTTAGGACACGCAGAACAAAGCCCTCCCATGCACTCACTTCACTCCGTATCTGTCCCGGAACATGATGTGGTCCCGGTACGTGCGGTTCACATCCAGGTCAATCTGCCGGATGAAGGATGAGGCCCCTCGCGCCTGCCACTTCAGCCTCTGGGCAAACAGGAGAGAACACACAGTGGGGTTAGAATTGTGAGCCCAAAACAGCAGAAACCTGCCTGAAGGGAAGTTCTAGCCAGGTGGGGGTTGGTCTCTTCTCCCAGGCACTCAGCAATAGGACAAGGGGACACGGGGGCTCAAGTTCTGCCAGGGGAAATTGAAGGTGGAGATCAGAAAAAAATTCTTTGCAGAGAGAGTGCTCAGGCATTGGAATGGGCTGCCCAGAGAGGGGGTGGATTCTCCATCCCTGGAGGTTTTTAAACTGAGATTGACCGTGGCACTGAGTGCCATGATCTGGCAAATGGACTGGAGTTGGACCAAGGGTTGGACTTGATGATCTCAGAGGTCTTTTCCAACCCAATCCATTCTAGGATTCTGTGACTGTGCACCTGCACTGAGGCATTTGCCATCATGTGATTTAAAACAACACAGAATAGCAACTCACAAGACAGCAATTTTAACTTCCAAAACATGCAGATAAATGTACAAATTCTATAGTCGGGCACGGTCACACAGCAGAGATGTAAAAAGACAAGTTTTTTTTTGACTCATCAGGTATTGGACAGCACTGGAGAGAGACAGAAAATTAATTTTACTACTCAGGAACAAGAACCTGAGATCCAAGTGCTCCAGACTGGACTTGCAGCAAATGATTTGGTGTGGTTTTCATACTTTTCCTGCCTTTTTCTCTAAGCAGAAGTAGTACCTACATAGCTGCCAGTTATTATCTAAGTATAGATAATGGACATTTTCTAGTAATTTCCTCTATCTTTCTGTTCTAACCTAATTTAGCTGTAGAATATGTCTACTTCAGCACTTGCTTTAGCCTTTTATAATTAAATCCATTTTTGTAATTGAATACTTAGAAGCTTGCACAGGTTAGATTGATGCCTTATTTTCTGCACTTACAATAATTTTCTCTAGACATTCATTCATTTATTCTCACTTCTGGCCCTACAAGTTGAGTTTACAAGACCCTGAATTCAACATGGTCTTTTCAAAACATTACATCTGTGTAGGGACTATTAGAGAAACCCACAGACAATCAAAAGGCAAAACTGTACAGATTCTGGTTGCAAGAAAACAAGAATCAAGACAAGGATAATAAAAATAAAGGGATCAAACAGGGAACAGTAACATGCATCAAGCCTGTTGAACACAACCAGAAGCTTCAGGCCCCTGTAAATCAATGAACCAACAGCAGCACCACTAACCAGCTCAACACTAACCACAATCTCAGCCACATGCACCTCTCAGGATACTTTAATAACATCCAGAATGATTTGTCCCTGAGACGGACAGAAAGGCAGCAAAGAGTGAAAATGTGTAGTTTTAAGGTGGCACAAGAGCCTGTGATTTGAGGGGGTTTAGGAAAAGAAGCACACTGAGCCCTTGTCATCCTGAGTGAACAGAAAGGGTATCTGAAGTCTGAGGAACAGAAAGGACAGAAGATTAAAAACTGGTAATTGCCCTGCAGAGAGAGCTGAAAGAGCCTGTTTGACCTACAGCAAAAATGCAGATTTTCCTTTTACATTTGAGGTGTGCAATTTGTAAGTGCTACTTGCAACGAGCAATGTTAATATCATTGCAGGAGGTGGGAAAATGGAGAGCAGCAAAACGAGCTTATCACAAATAAACAAACCAGGTTAATGATGGAAGAAACTTTCTACTTCTATATCTGAACTACAAACACTTCTTTGTTTTGCATTAAGCATTAGATGGCATTAATCATTTCTGAAGATTAATTAACCTATTTTTAAATACTTCTAGTTTTACTCAGCATTCTTTCCCACAACTAAATTATTCAACATTAATTCTGCTTTATCCCTTTTGGATCTGCCACTAGTCTTACTTGGGAAGTTAAAATAAAAGGTAATAGTCAGAGAGAGCAACCTGTCAGACTAAAGAGCAATAAATAATTTAAGAGGAAGATCACAGACACCAAAGTTTAGATAACATCAGTGTCAACATCGATCTTTCATGACCATACAAGATTTCTCACCTACTCAGACCCAGACTCTCAGCTCCAAAAAAGTGCTATTGGAAAATGTCAAACTCAAACCAGCAATGCATTTCCTTGAAACTCGGGACATTATTCCTTTAAAAGGCACTGAACATTAAAATTCCTGTGAGGAAAAATGAAAAACACTAGAATCCCTAAACTGCCTTTCTGTTAGGGAAGTTCCATAATCCTTGAGCAGAGAGGGAAAGACAGACTTTTAAGGATTAGATTCCCCTTCTGCCTGAGTGAAGAACCTGCCCAGTAACCTTCACTCTTCACTCTGGGGTCTGAGGTTCAGCTCTAATGGCAGCAGCACATTCACAGCCACACAGAGAGTTAGCAGGAAAACATTTAGAGGAACGTGACCACACCAATTCTGTTTGGTTTAACTGCTGCTCAGGGTGAGGAGGAGCACCTGGGGGCAACACAGATGTTTGCCTTATATTCCAAGTGGGACATACAGTGAAGTGATGGATTTGTGCCTGTGAAAGTTGGTGGGGTTACATCCTGTCACCTGTTGCACCTGAGAACACAATGAAGTAACCAGGCAGTGCTTTGGAAAGGACAGCTGAGCTGGAGAGGAGATGGCACGAAGACAGCCAGCTTGGTCTGGATTTTCCAAGATTAAAGCACCATCGCTTCCAGAATACTGGAACTTCTTTACTGATACTCAGCTAACAAGGTACTTCCTTACTAGACATTTTTCAAAGAGCTGTAGTTTCCAAGGCTTCTGCCTTCTTACCTGGAAAGAGGACTTTTCTTACTTTATTTTGCTTTGATTTTAGAAGGGCTTTTGCAAATATTTGAGGATGGGAAAAGAAATGGAAGGAAGTTCAAATTAATTCCATGAATTACAGAGACAAAAAAATAAGATGGAAAAGTGCTTTTCAATAAATAACTTTTTTCCCAGCTAAAACAAGCAGTAGAGTGCAATGTATTTCCAATTTATTTTTTGAAGCCACATAACAACAAAACTTCATAAAGCCTGTAGTTTCAGTATCTGGTATTTTTTTAATTAAGTGGAAATTCTACAAACTCACATTATACAAGTCTTTCATTTCTTCTTTCATTTTAGGGACATCAAGTAGTAAAGACCAGACTTGTCCTCTGAACTGCAGGGGGATCCCTTTATAGATTCTCCTATGAAACTGGAAAAGAAAATATAAATGCAGCACAATCCACAATGCCCTGAACAGAAGGAACAACAATGTACAACATGCTAAAGAGAAAAATGTAATTGCATCAACTGTCCCAGCAAAAGGATGACCTGCTGGGAGCAAAGTATTCCAGTGTCTTTTAGGGACAGGGGGACAAAATGGGGCCACAAGGCCAAACCTGTGAAGGGCAACTCACAGGCCAGGACTTTGGCACGCAGGAAGGTCCATTGAAATTTTATCACCTTTGCTGAGCAATTTTGCAATTTATACCCCCCCAAAAATTCTTAGCAATTCAGTATTTCAGGATAAGCCAGAAATAACTCACTGTAATTACAATCTATAAATACAAATGGTGACAGGCAAGCAGCAATATCACAAAGCTTTAAAGATTACCAGCGAGAAACCAAAAGCAGAATTCATTTTGAATGCTTGTAAAACTGCAATATGTGCTGAAATGTACCTATGCCACAAAACAAACTGAAAAAAACCCTCAGACTTTGACATTCCTAAAGCTAACAGATCTCAGATTGTCTTTCTAAACTAATCATCAGTTTTCTAAAGGCATATTAAAGCGTTTTCAGAAAAACAACATAAAAACCACATAAAAATGTTATCTTTCAGGAGACATCTACAAAAAGGAAAATAAAAAAGAGAACTCTGACAAAAACCCCCAACCTTTCTGAAGTTATGTTTTTATCAGTATTTTAACTATTACATGGGGAGACAATTAGGTGTAAAAGAGAACAAAGCACACACAAAACTCTCCAAACAATTTGTTCTTTGCATTTATCCTACATTGTAAGTTAGACCTTAAAAATTACAGTTGAAAAAGTTGTCACTTCCTTTAAACATTTTTATAGAAGTTATGTTTGCAATGTAAGAAACATTTAAAAAGAAATGTCCTCCTCAAAGACAGGATCCTTTTTCTTTTCACGTATTTCACATCTCCACTTTTGGAAAATTAATGAACCCCTCGTTGCAGTAAATTTGCAAACCTCCTGCTGTTTGGGAGGTATCCCATCTTTAAAGGTGTCTTTAATGCCAGCAAGGATTTGTGTCTGGATTTTAGAATCCATAACTCTTGCACGAGTAAGGTTATGACTTTTTTTTCCCTTGTTCCTTTTTCAAATGAAAATCTTAAACTTGTGTAAGATACAACAGCAATCCTGGAGGCTGTCCATAAAAAAATGTTGTGCTTTATAAAGAAAACTTTGCTGCTTTAATACCAAGACTCTAAAGCAGCAACACTTGTAGTGTTAGCACAGCTTTGTCAGTGCAGTCCCTTCTGTAAGGATAAAGAACAACACACAGAGCTACAAAGCAGCTCCTCTCCAGATGGATATCCAGACCTCAGGTCACACTGAGAATTTCAGTGTGTGTTAACTCAGACACAGGGGTAACTGCCTGTGAGAGAAAATTCAGTTTTATGAAAGCCAAACAAAAGCAAATGCCGTGATCTACATCCCAGTGACAGGCAGTTCTGTTCCTCAGACCCACGGAACAGCAACAGAGCATCTTCACAACAAACACTTCTGTCAGTAACTATGATTTTGAAACTCGTTTGCAAATGTTGTAAATTAATCTTTTGGGAGAAGGTCAGGTGGATATCAAAGGCCAGAAATAAGCATTTTTAATAATAGCTTCTTATCGAAATAGAATCAAAATAATTCACACTATCCAAAGTGTGGGGTTGTTCCAGGGGTTTTGGGGAGATAGAACTGAAGGAGAAGAACCACCAGTTTAAGAGAAGTCCATGGCATTTACAGCTTTCCCATCTTTTGTGGTGCCCAGATTGAAACAGCCAAACTCTAGAGGAGTTCTTGAAGTAGTAAGTAAAAACTGAGATGGAGAACTGTGGAAGTTATTTTTACAGAAAAGTTTTAAAACTGAGTTGGCAAATATAACTAAAAAGAGTGGAAAGGACAGAAACATCAGGAGTTTCATTGGCTCACTACAGAAATGCTAAAAAAAAACAGGAGGAAAGCAAACATTTTCAATAGCAAAGTTCTGAATTACTGCACTACCTGACACAATAAACCCAAATAACATTCACAGCTTCTTGCAAACCATTTTAGATCTGTGTTCAGCTGACTCTGCTATTCCAACTATTCTTTTATTCAGGCAGAGAAAAAGCTCTGTCATCCCAAGTCATTACTAGATCCCCCCTACACTCAAAGAACACAAGACCAAAGACTTTCCCTGTCTATCAGATACAGGAGAGACAAAAGCCACTCAAGAACAGACCCTTTCATGGCACAGACTCCACTGAACAACCCCAGGGACCAGAACACGTTGGGGGCCGTTGCACTGGAAAGCAGCTTGGCAGAGAAGGACCTGTGGGGCCTGGTGGACATCAGGTTGAAGAGAAGCCAGCAAAGTGCCCTTGAAGCAAAGATGACCAAGGGTATCCTGGGCTGTGTTAGACAAAAGGTTGAAGGAGGGGATCCTTTCCCTCTACTCAGCAGTGGTGAGGCCACACCTGGAGCACAGTCTCCAGTTCTGGGCTCACCGGTACAAGACAGACACGGACACATTGCAAGGGGCTATGGAGATGAAGAGATTTGCTCACCCCTGCTGTGAGGAAAGGCTGAGAGAACTGGGACTGTCTAGGCTGGAGATCTTATCAATGTGTATAAACACCTGAAGGGAGGGTGCAGAGGGGACAGAGCCAGGGCCTATTCAGTGGGGCCACTGACAGGACCAGGGCAACGGGCACAAACTGAAACAGGAGATTCCCCCTGAACATCAGGAAACACTTTTTCACTGAGGGTGACTAAGCACTGGCACAGGTTACCCAGAGAGGTTGTGGAATCTCCTTCCTTGGAGACACTCAAAAGCCACTGGGACATTGTCCTGGGCAGCTGCTGTAGCAGGGGCTGGACCAGGAACCTCCAGGGAACCCTTCCAGCCTTAACCTTTCTGTGATCCTTTCCGATACTGCAGTTTTATGAAAATAACACTGCTGTGCTGCATCTTGGGGAGCTGTGGGGGGAACCCACACACAGTTCACAGCAAAATTCATTTCTTATAACCATTCAGTCACCAAAATATAAATGAGCAAACTAATTATTAGCTAACTGCATCTCTTTACCATAAGCACCATACTAGTGCCCTCTGCTGTCTTTTATTTCCTTATGTAATACACGGTTGAAAATCTGTTGAGAAATACTGCTTGGGTCTATATACTTGCAGAACCTTAATATACTCTTCTGCTCTCTGAATTAATAATTAAATTAGAAAGTAGAAAATTCAGGAAGCTACTTATTTTTCTGCATCTCAGGAGAAGAAATAATGAGTCAATCTCCAACAAATTCTTTAAAATGAAGTCTTTCTTAAGATAATAGCTCAAAACCAAAGTAGTTTATAAACTCAGAGTTTAGATAAAAATCTACATCTATGGAAGTATGCATCACTCAGAGACTGGGGATATGGGATCTGGGATGCTTCCATCAGCACAGGACACACAGAAAGTCACGCTTGACAGGTATAACTATTTAAATACAGAATACATAAAAATACAGATTCAAGTTCTGTATCACATCTAAGCTGATATTCAGCCAAGTACAACTGTCAGACTCTTGCAATCATCACTAATATTGTTGATCCTGAAGTAGATAGGACAAATGGACACTGGATGAGGCCTTGTCACTGGGGAACTCAAAGGAGCTTCTCATGCAAAAATAAATCAGACCTGTAAACTTCCAGAAAGAAAAAACCCTCTCAAATTTGCAATACTCCAAGTTAGCTATCATCTCAAATAATGAAGTCATAATTTCCAACATCCAATGTTGCCTCCATGCAAAAAACCCTGGAAAACACATAACCTTCCCTTCCTTCCCTTGCCCCAGCCTTTCCAGCTCATAAACCCAAGTGGCTCCTGGCCAAGAAAAAAGGCCACTGTCACACAGCACCAGCCTGAATGGTGAAGTGTCATCATTGCTCCTGCAAGATGTAAAAATGGTTGCCTGAAAATAAAACTTTCTCAGCTGTGCCAGGAAGAGCTGCACAAGCAACAGAGGGACTCTGCCACCTCAAAAAGAATCAGTGATGAAAAGCACAGGAATTAAAATCTGAAGCCTCACAAGAAAGCATATTTATAATGAAAAGAAAATATATTTATAAAGTCTGCTGCCTTTTCAGGTTCTTCAACTTCTGTGGATTGCATAAAAGGAAGAAAGACTGAAAATACAAGAGTTGCTCCACCTCATTCAAAAAATCCCAGGAATGCAAAGAGGGTTCTTCATTAAGGCTCTGTGTTCAGACTCCAAACGAAGTGGAGACTTGATTATTATCCTCTGTGATAGTGCCAGAACAGCTGGAAATGGCAGCTACCCTGATTGTTTCTCTTCTTCCTTTCCCTCTCAATTTAGGCAACTTCAATCACAGATAGATGAAGGCAGACAGGGAAAGACAGAAATACTTCGGTGGAAATACTCAAATGGGAATACAACATATAACAGTTTTATTTAATCTTTCCTGAAACTTATGATCATACTAAGCCAGGAAGGATTTACTATCTGTGGGTGGTTGATTGTACCCCAGACTACTAAGCAGTAGAATACAAATAGGAAATAAAAGCACGAGCCTGAGAAAGACCACACAAACACAAATTTTGCTGCTCTGTGACACTTACTGCATATGAAGTGACTGATGGGGAGATGAAAGCTTTGTTTGACAAATATCAATCATGCAAAGACACAAGGGCAGTTACACACTTCAGAGACTGGTGTCTGTAGGAATCATGATGACTTCACTGGAAAAGATGCCTGAATAATCACACAGGAATCAAGGAGTTTTACACACAAAGAGGAAGCGAGGCAAAAGCACCAGGAGGCCTCTATGAATGAGTAAGCAGCACATGGATAATCTCCAACAGAAAAAGGAAACCTATGGGGTGTGGGGGCAAGCAAGGACAGGCTGCCTGGGAGGAACACAGAGACTGTCTGAGCAGCCAGGGAGCAGGGCAGGAAAACTGAAGCACTGACAGAATTAAATCTGGCCAGGGACAGCAAGGTCATCAAGCAAAGCTCCTACAGGTGTGGCCATGATCAAACGGTGTGAAGTTTCCAGAGCCCTCATCTCTTTCCTGAGATACTCTTCTGCAATAAAGATCAGGGAAAGATGTAAATGGAACCATCTCACATGCACACACAAACACATATCAGTGTGTTAATGTTCTCTCATTAATTCTTCTTGTGAAGTTATGACAGAAAAAAATAAGGAAGCAGCCTATAGGCAGCTCTGCAAGAGCATTAGATCAAAACTATATTTTGCAATTAAGCATATGACAGTTTGGGATAATGTAATCAAATATATGGGTTCATTTACAGTATGTGTACAGTATGAACAGACTCCCTCAAGGCAAAACTCTCAGCTGTACATTATGAAGGCTCATTACAAACAGGCTGTGTGAAGTTCTGTATTTTGCACACACCTGCTGCATCCCTGGGACCATCACCTTCCCTGAGCCTCCCTTGTTCTCTTTCTAAGACCAGAAGCATCTCTCAGATATGCCATTTTCAAAACCAAGCCATCACTACTACCATTATTCTCTATAATCCTACAACATGATTGCTGTTGTTGCTGCAGTGCTCCCCTCAGCACTGTTTCTAAAGAACACTGGTTTCAGGAGCAGCCTGACTGCACAGGAACCATGGCAGTGTCAGGTGAAGTGAGCCTTTTAACACACAGGCTGTTCATTGTCTTTAGCCATTTGTTCCTCTAACATTAACCACTTTATCCAGTCAAGTGAAGACAGAAAGGAGAGTCAGGAAGTGTTCTAGCAAACTGTTGCTTCTGTGCTCCAAGAATGGGGGCATGGAAAGCTGGTGCACCCTCCCAAGAGACTTCCAGATAAAAACTGTCTTAGAGTGCGAGTTTTGCACAACCCTGAGAACGTGGCCAGGCTTTTCATAAAGAGCAGTGACAAATAATGTCAGGCTTTCCACTGCCTGGGAGGAGGCTGCCCTTGATTCTTCATCCTGTATGTTTTGGTTCACTTACCATATAAGATGTGAGAAAGAATACGGAGAACACCCTCGTTTTTTTTAAGTCTCATGTGCTCCACTAAAGCTCAACAATGAATGAAAATTTTTCCTAGCCTCAAGCAAAGTTCATCCCTTCATGAACATATTGAATGATTCCTGTCACTATTTATAGTTCAGCCTGTAATTTGTTACATGAACTGAAACTCTTTCTGCTCAGCTGATCTGCTGTACCTTCTGCATGCCTGGTGGAGAGGGTTATTTAGCTCAGTCAGTGCATCATGGACCGACGTCACCGATGGCTGAAGAGCACAACTATTGCTGCAGTTGTTATTGTGGTACCTGAAAGGTCATAGTTAACATCCCCTTTGCAAACAAACTACCTGTTATATACATTTATTTTTTATCATGCCTTTGACTTGGGAATGTACTTGATCTTCAAATCACCTTTCTGCCAGAGTAAAGAAACAAAGCCAGAGGTGTTTGAGCTCCACCTTCTCCTCTCAGAGAAGATGACAGGACAGAACGTAGGATTATAAGAAAAACTTTGGAAGTAATTCATTATTTGTCATGCATTCAAGCCATATTTTAAGAAAATGAACCTTCTAGCTCCTTAGCTATACCCTGAAAAACATCAACCACTGGCTTTGGTTTTCATCAAAAGCAAAGTGCAGGACACAGGCACCAGTACCATAAACACAGTGAGCAGTGTCGAGGGAACTCCTCCCTCACCGTGACTTGCAGTACCTCAGCTCCCTGCTCCTCAGGCTAACAAGTGTTCTGGTCTCAATCTCTCCCTTTAAAGCTTTCAACTTGGCACAGATAATTTACAAAAGCAAAAGGGAGTAAGTAACACTGCAGGCCAGTCCTGTGGCAGTAACCTGGGATGGGTCACAGGTGTGCTCGAGTCCTCAGCAAACACAGGTGGATCAGCAGCATCACAAAATCCACACAGAATCCCCACCACAAAATGCAACTTTTAACCCCTCGTGAGGAGAAGAAGGAACGTGAATTTGGGAACCTCAAATTCTGTGCATTATCCACCAAGCAGCCACAAGCCCAGCTATGAAAACCTCCCCAGAACACAGTGCTGGGAATGAAGCCTCTCCAGCCAAGTTTTTTCCCAGCTGAAATTTCTCCAAAGTTTTCAGATGACCCCAACTACAAGTGCAGCAAATAAACTATGCACATGAAGGTCCCTGCCCAGCTTTTAAAGCAAATAAAAGTACTAAGTGTTTAATGGCACACCTGACATAATCCACTCTCTCCACAGACTGTTTTGCAGACATGAACAGCATTCCTTGCATTTGACCACCAATTTTGTTGGGTTGTTATTAATTATTACTATTGGGCTGTTATGTATTTTGCTTTTTGGAACAATAAAAAAGCCTTTTTCTTTCAATGTGGGGTTTGGTTTTTTTCAGATATTCTAATTCCGGGGTGCACATCCACTGAGAAGTGACAGCCAACAACAGAAACATGCAGAACTTTACCTTCTCACTGTTTTTGTATTTTTCCCAGCTTTTCAGCATCTTAAGCCATTTCGTAGTTCTTTCAATTTCAAGGTGCTTTTGCTGAAAAGGAATTAGAGATTTTCAGTATTTTCAAAAAGAATACATTCTAAATTATTTGCTTTTCTAAAAGTATCGAGAAAAATTTTAACAGAGCATCATCAACTTTTGATCCAGTCATCTAAAACCAGCAAAGAGTAACACCAGTTCACTGAAAACAGCCAACCAAAAATAAGCACAAACCCTTATTTTCAGCACTGTGGAAGAATTGTATTTTCTAAGAGGAATTCAAGAACAAATTTATAACGTTTCTTCTCTACACATTGCAGACAAGTAAAAAATCCTTCGATTTGTTTTTATACTCAGTGGGTTTTCCAGCAAATAATTCCTGCTGAACCACTTAAAAAGTTAGTGGCCTTTGAAATGATCTTTACCCAGACCTGCCCTAAACACTTGTCACTGATCACACAAACCATCCCCTCTTAAAAGGCACGAAGTCAAAAAGGCAGAAAATACAAGAACCAAAACAAAAGCACACAAGAGCAACAGTGCAGGAGCAGAACTGGGAATAAGTATTATTTTTACAGACCACTTTTACATTTTGCAGAGTCTCTGATTATGTTACAAAGTTAATAGTTAACTGTGTTTTACATTTTTAATGACACTATTCCAACACTTCCATAACGTTTTGGAGCAGAGGATCCACACTGAAGAGGTTAAAGCAGAAAAATGTCTGTGTGTGGCTATTGCTTTCTCTTCAAAGGTGAACATAAACAAATATTTAATTTTATTGTAAAGGACAGCTCCTCTACCTCCAACTTCAAATCCAGGGCTTAATAAAGACAGGAAGGATATTCATATGGTTAGTGATTCAATCTGGTAACAATGTAAAAGTTTAATTTTAAAGCTCTGCAGGATACTGAAAATTTATTAATACTTTCATTAAGTATTTATAAAGTCAAATTGCATCTGAAATGTTGGGGGAGAATATAAAAGAAAATCATTACTTATTACCTCCATAGAATCCAAATTTTATTTCTAGCTTTTACCCATCAGAATTTGTGCCTTCTTTCTTGGCTATCAACACAACAAAATGGGCAAAGAAGTTCTTTGATTCAGGAGCCCAAAGCATTGCACGGGCAGAACCACGACCAGATGACCATTTGTGTCCACCCCAACCATGAACTGGCCTGAAAATAACTTAAAACCCAAAATCAACTTATTTTTTGTTTGCATTTAACTGATGTAAGCCTGACATAAATATAAGAAAATTATAGTTATGGGGGGAAAAAGTGCCTCTACTCTTTCAACCCTGATTTATCCAACTATTCATGTTGCAATCGACATTCCTGTCCAGGTTCTGGCTGTATTCGGTAATATTTCAAATACTTGCCTTTTAAAAAAAAATTTAAAAGATATTTCTTAAGAGTTATGTTAGAGGGGAAGGGTAGAGAAACTACAGCTTCCCAGATTTCATGAGTTTCACTGTTCCTGATTGTCCTTCACACCTGCAACTCCTTTAAGAAATCAGCATTTTTAACATCTTTTAGAGCAGATGTTCTCCAGGCATAGTTTAGGCTGCAGGAATAACAGGAAGTCAGGAAAGGTCTCTGCCCTCAACAGGTTTTTCAGATAATTGGTAAGAAAAATAAAACTCTATGTGCTCCCACAGTCTTTTTGTTTGTATGTTTGATCTTCTTTCAAGATTTTTGGTCTTTTGAGCCAGGAGCTCACTTCAATTGTATGTTTGTTCAAGCTTTCATGTCTCTGTGTCAATTTATCCCCCTTCTCAAGTGATGCTACTGTAGTCAAAATAGCAATTATTTCTGTGTTCTGTTGCTGAAAATTTTTAGCTATTTCTTTCCCAGCCTGGATTATGTTCCCTTTCATGTCTAACAGGTACAACACAGACAGATCTGAGGCAGCTCAGTGCACAGCACAGGGATGATGATGATGCTGCTGCTGCTCTTTCAGACAAGTTCCATGTAGTTGTCACCAAAAAAAAAAATAGAAAAAAAATTCCATTTATCTGTCTTCTGAGTACATTTTACACCTGGAAGCATTTTTGCTACTGAGAATAAGAGAATCCCTAATTGAAGCAGAGAGGGTTTCTTATTCTCAAGTCAGTAAATGATGCACCAGTGAAAGCAAAAAAAGCATGGAATGAAGTTGGCAAGCATCCATCTGGTGTGCAGCACTGCACCTTCCTGGAGAGCAGGAGCCTCAGACAAACCCAGAACTTGCTGAACTGTTCACCAGAGAATTTATAATCAAATAACCCAAAGACAAAACCTAACAAACTGAAAATTATTTACAAAACATTTCATAGACCTCCAAAACCAGAGTGAGACACACACTCCAGATTTCCTGAGGTCAGTTCTCTGCCTCCTTTCCTCCTCCAGAAAATCCCTCCTCCCCTGGTTTTACCTCAGAAGTGCTGGATGATTCCTCTCAAGGTTAAGTAGTTCAAAATGTAGGCAATGATTTGATGCATTTAAGTCATCAAACATGCAGCAAGGTAACGAAGCACGAAAACTACTCAACATTCACAGTAATAATTACTAAATGTATTATGACCAAAAATACACACATAAATGTAAACACAGAAAACCCAGCCTAAGCTGGGGGTTGGGGCATTTTTTTTTTTTATATGAAGACCAGAGATTCAAAATTTACCAGGATATCAACCCCTTTACTTAAGTTGCAAATGAAATGAAAACATGGCTTAGGAAATTAGCTGAGATGAGCTCAGCTGGTTAAAACTTGGTCGTAATAATGCCAAGGTCATGGGTTCAATCCCCTGTGTGGGCCACTGACTTGAGAGTTGGACTTGATGATCCTTGTGGGCCCCTTCCAACTCAGAATAGTCTGTGATTCTGTGAAAATCTTTTGAAATTCACAAGTATGGCAAAAAGAAAGCATAAATAGTTCTGCCAAGTAAGTGACTTTGAAAGGCACTGTAAGGAAAGCTTTTAGTCTTAGCCTACACTAACAAGACACATTAATTATCCTCCAAATGGTACCCTGAAAACTGTACAGATTCAAACCCTGCTGAAAGGAGGCAGATAAACCTCAGACCAGCAGAGGTCAGGATACCATCAGGAGTGTAACCAGTTTAATGCAGGAGCATCAGTGGTTATAAAAAGACCCTATATCTGCAGTTTAACACTGGCTCAATAAATACAGTTTCTGTGCTGACACGTCCAAGACAGCACAAATACAAAACTGGAATGAGACCCAAGACATCGATTTTTCCCCCAGTAATTTAAGGCTAACTACAAAGCCACAGTGCATCAGAGCTTCAAAACACATCTACCACAGCAACTGCAAGCTGCCTAATATTTATGCTCAAAGACTCACCTCCTGCTGTGCCCTTCTGATGGAAATGAAATTATACATACCCTCACTGTGTTATTAAATGTAATGAAACATGGCAGGAAAATGCAACTATTTCAGGCTGTGTATGCAGATACACACATGAACCAACACAGAACAAAAGGGACTCAAGTTCCATTCTTTTACAGAAAGCATCTCTTACTAGTTTCAGGAGACAACTGAAGCTTAAAATAATTAATTAAATAATTCATTTTCAGAAGCACTATTGCTTTTAACACTGAAGGAGCTGAGCTGCCTTGGAACAAGTCATTCCATCCCTTTTCCATCTACTCTACTGATCTGTGCAGCCAAGAGGGGTAACTTAAAAATATAGCTTTAAATACCTTGAGTTTTATGATTATCTAGATTATCAATATGGACAAACAAGAACTTACTTAGTCTTGGAGATAACAACAACCCTGACTGACCAAGGGGAAACACCACTAGCAACTGGGCCCAGACAAGTAGCAATTCAGTTCCCCATTATTTTTATTGCTTTCCACATTCCCAGCACATCATCTGTCCAACTCCTCTCCCAGTGCCCTGCAGCAGCAGGAGGAGGAGGAGGAGGATTTCTGGACTAGGACCTGCATGTCCAGAACACACCCAGCTCAGCAACTCAGCACTACAAGGGAGGTCACCACGTGCCAGTGGCAGACAGGACAGGAAATCAGGGTATTTGTCACCGCTGCCTAAACCAGCAAAGCCCCCCACGCTCCTCGGGGGACAGCAATGCACCCCCTGGCATCAGAGCACCACCTCCCTCAGAATCCTCTCCTGGCACTGCTGAGGGAGCCCCTGGCACAGGCACAGCCTCTCCCTCTCTCAGGGCAGAGCCAGGTGTGAGCTCGGGAGTGGCTCCATGTCCTTTCCTGGGCCATACAATGGACAGGGAGAAGTCTTGACTCTCCAACACGAGCCATGGAAGGATGAGGGACCCCAAGGGACCTGGGGGCGAGTTCTCATGGCCTCAGGGATGACAGTGCTCACGGTGCTTGGGGCATGTTCTGGGAATGCAAATCACTAAAATGCTTCACCAACTCACTGCACATGGATTTGTATTTTTAAAAACTGTAAACTTGTAAACGTTTATTTCCTGGTAAAAAGCACTGGAAGGCAGTGGACTTACCTTTTCTATCACTGCATCATGGACTGGAAGCTCCTCTGGACTGAAAACAAAGACAAAGTTCGTATTAGTCTTGGTTAATCTTGGCACAAAAATCATTTCTGTGTAAGTTCTTACAAGTCATCTTTTACAGCAGTAATTTATAGTAACAAGCAAACAAGAGTTCTGAACTGTAAAGAATTAGATAATGACACACAAAACCTCTTGGAATTTATTTTTTAAACACAGTCAAACTCATAATATTTTAAGTACAGAACCAGGATTCTAAATCAAAATAGTTGCACAGCTTAAGAAAAGTCAAGAACTTACTTTTTCTTCCATAAAAGCACCCTGTGCTGCACTACTGAACTGAGACCCAAGTGATTTTTGTTTTGTTTTGCTCATCTGATCATACCATTGGTAGGTGAAATACCAATAAAAAAGAAGGATTTCCCTCTTTACTACTATGCTCTAGGAAAGGCATTGAGACTTTTCTTGACTTAGGAGAGTTAACTTCCATTTTCTCTAAACTCTACAGAATTCGCTCTCAGTAAGCAGAAGGACATGGCAAAAAGAATAAAAGTCAGATTTGTTACTAGGTATCTAATTATTACTAAAAATTAAACTCTTTTTGCTTCTTAGCCCAAGTATAAAGAGGCAGTTTAGGAATTGAAAGCTTGAAAAGAAACCTTTGAACAGATCCATCTTCAGATATTTTATTAACTTCAGCTTCATTCTGAGGGCTCTAACTTCTGTTTTTCTTATCAAAGAGATTTGTGTTTTTCATATCAAAAGTAACTGGACCACTTTGATGCCAAGTGAGCCTTCCTGTGCAGCTTCTGAAAACACAGCAACTCATCTGTGAGAAGCAACACTCCCCTTCTCCTGCTCCAGAGGTCAGAAAAATAACACACCCATCAAAACTGTGTTTGAAAAGGACTAACAAGCAGGAACCATGTGAAATACTTTAAAAAATTCCTACTGAGTCTCGATATTATGGAAAAACACTCCTACCCACATCATTGCAGGCTGCCATAGCAAGGCCATTAAACCCCAGTCCTTTAGACCTGTATCAAATCTGTGCA
Source organism: Sakesphorus luctuosus (assembly GCA_013396695.1). Taxonomy (NCBI): domain Eukaryota; kingdom Metazoa; phylum Chordata; class Aves; order Passeriformes; family Thamnophilidae; genus Sakesphorus; species Sakesphorus luctuosus. The sequence continues at coordinate 646,321 of VWZD01008796.1, forward strand.
AGGGCCACAAAAACAGTGGGGAAAGCCACAGAAGGAGTTGCTGCTGCAGTTAATGTAAGCACAGTCTGAGGCAAAACCCTTGGATTTTATTCATTCTCATTTATTTCATTTAAAAGGTGTCATTTCAGATTCAGAAGCTCTGTTTGAATGCAGAAATACATTTGAATTACTTCATCTAATGGCAAAGCTTGCTCAAATCAACACCTTTTCAGAGACCACACACACAAGTCAAAGTTTCCAGCACAGAGCCCAGAGCCAATTTTAAAACCAAAAGAGTGTTCTTTTTGAGCAGCATTGCAAAAAGCACAATCCATTAAATTAGAAGCATTTTCTAAGTATCTGAGAGTTTTCTCAGTGAACAACATCAAAATCAAAAAAACCTCTTGATTAACATCTAATACACCATAAACAGCCCATATTCAGTGCTAGCTGAAGTTATAAATGTTACAAAATTAAAGTATTGTGCACATTCTCATGTAACTGAATCAAATAACTAAAGCAGGCCCTTTGTATGCCACCTATCATCTAAAAACCCAGCTTATTTGAGGTGGGCAGGGGAAAAAGCAAATAGGGAGAAAAAAATCCAATTTAATTCAATCTACTTGAAGTGTTTGTGGTTTGGTTTGATGCACAAAGATGTCTAAGTCTTTCCATGCCACTTAAAATTTCCAGTTGTTCAGTGACAGTCCCAGGCCCTGCCCACCCTGCAGCAGCCTCAGTGCCCTGCCAGGTCCCAGCTGGGCACACAACAAACCCTTTCTCCTGCAGTGCTGTCCCAGAGAGCAGGGCAGGGACGGGACAGCTCCGCATCCCTGCGGGCTCACACCCGGCACTGCAGCTCCTCTGCTGGGCTGGCACCACCTGACAGCTCATCTTACACTGGCAGCTCCAGCACGGACGCTGAGCACATGGAAGATTAATCCAACCTCAGTTTTCACAAAGTAAGAATGAACCACAGTGATTTATTACCGATTTTGCAAGTTGCCATCGATGTGCAAAGCCAGGTATGGCTGAACCCCCCCAGCAAGGCAAGGCCAGGCAGCTCCTTTGCCCTGGGAGCAGACACTGCTCCCTCCCTGAGCCAACCCAGCTGCACAGTCATGCTCACATTCCTCGTTAGTACTTGAGCTGCACAGCTATGCCCTAATTCCACAACTCCCCACTGGAATTCCGCAGGAATTTTTATTCCCCAAGATGCTGCTGAGCCGCAGGCAGGCAGCCCAGGAACTCACTGGGCTGGAATGTGAGAGTTCCTGGAGATCTTCCTCTCCATTAAGGGGATGGCACCACCTACACCCACTTGCTCACACAGATAAATATTCAAACCTACCCTGCAGGGACTGAGGGAAAGGCAGAGTGCGCACAAAAGCTCTCTCAAGCCCCTAGAAGTATTTTAAATAAATGCTTTTCCACTTAGTGTATGTGTTTTCTGTGCAGAAGTACCTTAAAGGGTTTTTTTATTATTAGGTGGGATCAGACACAAAATCAGTTAATGCCTATTAATCAATATTATTTTATTGTACCTTCTATTTTTTCTTTGTAATGATGAATCTTCCCTTCTTTCCCCGGCCTAACTAATCAAATAGTCATACCTTCAATATTTCTCTTAACATTGAATCTTCTCCCACCATCTCCAGTCTATCTGAACTTGCATTTTATAATGGTTTTTATACTTCACCAAACAATAATGTTAAGTAGTAAACAATATTAACATAATATAGCCATATCCTGCTCCAAGATGACTGCTTTCCTTTAATAGCTCAAGTAATATTCATTGTGGGGATACAGAGAGAACAGAACTGATTAACATAATTAGCCGGAACCACACAATCCTGGATACCCAAAAGAGGCGTCACAGGGATGCTTTTAACTGAACTCATGGAAACAAGGTCTCCCTTAGCAGAAACCAAATCTCAACACTCTACTGTCCACACTAAAGAAAACTTCAGACTAGGTAAAGTCACCTGTTGAATGAGCCAGGAATGCCCAGCCCTGGTCTGTGCCCACCCTGCATCCCAACAGCAGCCCAGGGCTCCGACACTGCCAGGCAGCTCTGGAGTTACAGCACTGGAAGAAAGGGCTGGAGATCTTGTCTAAAGCTGTGGGAGCTGCAAACACTGCAAGGCCAACTCCAGGAAGTGCATGCTGGGCATCCTACCAGGAGAGTCAACAAAAACTGGAGGGAAGAACAAGGTTTGACTGAGCTCAGGACCTGTACCCACAGCCCTCACTGGTGCTGATCTGCAGCACCAGTCCAGAGTTTCTTCCCATCTTTCACTGTGGACTGTTCCCACCTTCTGGTGAGAAGGGTTTTAAGTTTCAAGAAATAAGATTTCATTTCGAAAAACAAGGACCTGATTGAAAATGCAAATTTTTTTATTACATAATAAGGGATGAATGGATTTTACAGCTTTAAATCCCCCACAATGGATAACACAGGTTTTCATTAATGTTTCAAGGTAACTTAAAATAAATAATGATCTTAAATGAATAAATGTCTGTCACTTCAGAACATTAAATAAGCAGACCTATGGGTTTGACCATTAAGCTCTGTTGTAATTAGCTTCCCCAAGTAACAGGGGTAGTTTAAATAAATTGAGAAGTCTCAGGCTTAACAGGTTTACAGTCATCTCACTGCTGCAGTTTAAATCAGCGGTCTTTAAAAAGCACTTTGCTATATTTGTTCAATACAAACACAAGGAAAGGCTTTCTTATATCAGTCACTCATCAGATTTATTCTTTTCCTACACTTGTATTTAAATCCCAAGTATGTTCCCTGCAGGCTCAAATCACAGCATTTTCCTGCTTCTAGTTTGGCTTAAATTTAAGAAATGTAAAACCTCCTCTATCCTTTGCAGCTTCAGCTGAGGATGGGAGATGTTTAGTACAATAATCAGCAGCCTTGGTACACCAATCATCCCAGAACTCTAAATTCCAGAGGATCAATTCAATTCTTCACAGTTACAAGCTGGATAAAGCCTGACAATCAATTTTTTATTAGGAAAAAAAACACAGTTGGCAAAAATTGACCACAACAAGATTCCAAATCTTTACTACAAGGTTTAATTGCCCAAAGAATTGTTATGTTCAAAATGTCTTGGTAAGCTGTATTTTCATTTCTCATAATTTTATTCCAAAACACAGCCCTTGCTTAAAACCCCTCTCTGCTTCCTGTGTTCTTGCCCCAGGAAGAATTAGCCAGAGCACTCTGAAGAACTTTGAGGCCCTTTATCCTGAAACATCTGCAGTAATAAACTTAATACATGCAAGTCACTTCTTAATTAAAAATCAAATTCAATATTCCTGTATCTTGGATCCTTGTGAAGCCTGTGGTGCAGTGCCAGTGCAAAACTGTTCCTTAAAATATTCCTCAATTATTTTCTCATGCTGTCCTCAAAGCACTCCCCACTGGAATAGCATCACCTTGTATCCCTGCAAACAGTTTCATTCTAAATTAAAAGTATTTTGACATCAGAAAAAAATTCTTTACAGAGAGAGTAATCAGGCATTGGAATGGGCTGCCCAGAGAGGGGGTGGATTCCCCATCCCTGCAGGTTTTTAACCTGAGCTTGGCCGTGGCACTGAGTGCCATGATCTGGTAAAGGGACTGGAGTTGGACCAAGGGTTGGACTTGATGATCTCGGAGGTCTTTTCCAACCCAATCCATTCTATGATTCTATGATCATATTTAGTGTCACATATTAAATATAATGTGGGAAAGGTTTCTTGCAGAACTCTTCCCTTCATGGTCTCATTGAGTTAATCTCAAAGAAAGTTTGTCATTTGTAAGGCACTGTTAAGTGTTTAAATCCATGAGGAAATCATACTTGCCACTAACCAGAAAATTATTTAGAAGGAATTCTTTGAAAAAACCAACCAAACAAAAAACCCCAGTCATTTGTATAATTTTGAAACTTTCACTACTAAGAAATTCGTGAGTGAAACATCCACAAAACCATTAGTAAGGCATCGAGCTCAAAAGCAACATTAAATAAATNTTACAGGAGTGCTTTGCAACAGAATCACATCTTATATATATATATATATATATATATATATATATATACACACACACACACAGAGCCTGTTCTAAGTATATGCACTGATCTTTGCTGAAAAAAGCTTCACAATCATCTCACAGAAGATACATAAGACAAGCTCTGCCAGGGGAAATTTAAGTTGGAGATCAGAAAAAAATTCTTTGCAGAGAGAGTGCTCAGGCATTGGAATGGGCTGCCCAGAGAGGGGGGGGATTCACCATCCCTGCAGGTTTTTAACCTGAGCTTGGCCGTGGCACTGAGTGCCATGATCTGGTAAAGGGACTGGAGTTGG
>VWZD01008796.1:652413-744722 GCA_013396695.1 Sakesphorus luctuosus
GGACTGGAGTTGGACCAAGGGTTGGACTTGATGATCTCGGAGGTCTTTTCCAACCCAATCAATTCTATGATTCTATGATTCTAAGTGTGTAATTCACAGGAACCAGCACTGTCACCTGGAACAACTGGGTTTATGTTTGCACCATGGCACAAGTTGGGCTCAAAGCAAACTGTACTCCAAAGTCAACTAAAAAAACTTCATTAACCATTCTAAGTAGAAATGAAACATTATTCCAATGCCTTGCCCTTCTTTAGACCTATGAATAAGTTATTCTATTGTTTATAGCACAAATCTAAAGCACAACTTGGTGTCAGTTCAGATCCTTTAGTCCACACAAGTTCATTTTCAGAGGAATCCCAATTATGAATGAAGGCTTTAATGTTCCAACTTCTGAAAGGAAATTAAAAGCAAAAGTGTCATTTCAGAACAACAGTACATGGAAAAGATTTCTGGAAATATTAAGGAGAAAATAAGAAAATTTGTTTTCCACATAAAGAATTCTATGGCTCACTTGCTTCTTTCCATTTCACAATTACTTACATAATTCACAATTTCGATTGTGTCTCTCTCTCAAAATAATTGGAGCTCTGCTACTATAATCACCCACTTTGAATTTTCACTGAACAACCCCTGCACAGTGTGGGGGTGGTGACTGCAGCAGATTAAAAAACAGCTTTCAGAAGTTTTGTTAAAATTCAAAAGCAAGCCAAAGCAATTAATTAACATATGGGATCAGCCAATGTGATATTCTGCAATATAATTATCAGGAATATGCTGCAAAAAGAATTTAATGCTGGCAAAAGACTGGACCACATGTGATTTTGTGACTAGGTTTTAGTTGCAAATATTATTTGTGGATTCTGTGGATGAAGCTGCCAACATGCACAGCAGAGTGCCCTGAACATGCAGCTCCTGTCCAGAAAGTAACGAAGTCTCAAGTAATGCAGAAATAAGATAAAATACAATAAAAAGTTTGATCAAATTCAATAACATCTCAAAATGGCGACTTTTGAGTATTTTGCCGCTTAGGAGAAGATGCAAAGATGAAAATTTCTCTGTAAAGCTTTTATTGCCAATATGAAAAAAGCTCAAGAAATTCATGGCCAAAAAAAAAAAAAGATAGCTGTGTTTTCACTGCCAAATGCTAAAATATGTGTTTTCCTGCCTTTAATAAAAGACTTGTTCTATATGCAAACTTTAAAGTCTTCTCAGCTTGGAATCAGAGAACCTTTGAGAAAATCTATAATCTGCTTAATTAGGCACGTCAGCATTTCTGGAGATTTTTGATGTCACTTCAACTGTGCATAAATGACCACTGGGGTTAAAAGCATCTTCTCAGAATCAATACCAAGTGGCTTTTTTAAAAAAAAGATAAAAATTAGTCTAAGCTACCTTAAAACTCTCAAGAGTCTAAAAAACAAATGAAAAAGAATGAACCTCTTTGCCTTGCTTCTAATTTACATGTGGTAATGTCTAAAACATGTAGGATTTTTTCCTTAAGGACATTTGTGCTGCTCTCAGGCACTGCTGGAGGGGAGTCCCTGTGCAGGTCACCTCCACCACAGATCAGTGGTGATCCAGGTATTGCTTGTTGGCAGCTCCATCCACATTAAAATTCCTGTGCTGTGCAAAGTGTATTTTAACACAAACTGACTGAGCTGGGAGTGTTCCAGCAATGTGTGTTTGTTCCCTGCTGAAGCTCAAAGCTTTATGTACCTACACTTGGTTCTTTAATGAAACAACCTTCGGTGGTCTCAGAGGCCATTTTGGTGGGTCCTTCACTGGGTTGAGAGTTGAACCATTTTTGCACTTCTCAAAACTGTCACCCCAGATCTCTCTCAGCATCCCTAAAAATCTCTGCCAATGACACACACTCTGGCCATTCCCTACATTCAGTTATTTTAATCTGCTATGAATGCTAAATTTAGTAGGAAATGTATGTGGTAATAATGATTATGCTAAATACTTACATTTTAGAGCTTAAGCAGTAACTCAAAACCATTGTGTATCACTTCATGAATGTATAAATTAAACCATATTAACATATTCAATCTTTTTTTTCTGTTCTCCTGCCTAATAGCTCTTTCCCTACAAGCAAGTACTTTATGGATTCCTACTACACAGTGGGTGATCTTTTACTCAAATGAAGTAGCAGCAGCTGTTAACAAAAACATATTATTTGTCCTTAGTTGGCAGAATTTTCCTGCAGCTTATTTTGTGTTTGTTATCCAATCTGCAGGGTTGCATTCACCTCACTCTTCAGTATCTGCAGAGGATTGTTGAAGTGACAGCCTGGGCTAACTCAGCTGAAAGAATGGATTTAAAATTCAAATTTCAATTCTAGTCTTAAGAATAAGCCAAAGAAATGGGTGCCACTGTGACACAGTCTTAGGGGGGGAAAAAAGTCCATACCATTCTGAATTATAGCAAATAACTGAACATTTCTTCCTTTCACAGGAAGAATCTGAATGAAGGGGGACTAGTACAACCACCATACATTAGATCATCATGATAACACAAAGGGAAAAACAAAATCTAAAGAAAAGCAAATAAACCAAACACACTTTATGGTTGTTCTTTAAAAATCCGACTTAGATTAAGATGAATAAAACTGAATTCAAGAGAATGTCTTAAATACTTTTGTACATTAACTGAAGCTTGCAGTCCAAATCACAGAAAAAAATCACTGGTAACTTCTAGAGATGTAGATATTAAAAAAGAATTGCAACCATGAGAGCACAGCACATGGACCAACCTGCTTATTCCCCAATGGAAGCCAAAATTAACAAGAAGTGGCAGAGAAAGGCACACCTGAAATCCCACTACTCTCCCCTTGTGGCCATAAACACCACCCCAGGAGTGGGTTTCTTGTTCGAATTACAGAGGGTTGGCTTCTCTTCCAATGGCCCAGGGTGACTTCAGGTCTCACACCAAATGAGGTGACTCTGGGTTCAAACTGCCTCCTTTGCTTTATGAGGCTCTAACCCGAGTCTGCCTCTAACAACGGACCGACCCAAACCAGGAATGAATAAGGCACTTCCTCCTCCTCCTGGTGAAGTTCTACCACCAAGAACACAAGGGATGTGCAAACACTGCACAACCCTGTAAGAGAGTGACGCTCACAGGTGGCCTCTTCAGAGAGAAGGTCCCTTTGCTAGGTCTGGTTTAGACAATTATCATGAAACAGCTTTGAATAAACAACCACTTCCACCATCAGGCTGGCAAAAAATACTTGTTAGAGTAGCAAGTGTGAGAAAAAGTGAACAACAAAAGCACTGAGAAGTTCCCCACAGTAAGCAAAGCACATTGTAAAGCAACCTTTCTGACCACACCTTGTTGCAAAATAAGACATCGATTTAAGGAAGCAAATTGCCATGCACATCTCCTGCTTTTGTACGTGGGTTCAAATGCATGAACACAAAGGGAAGGAGCAGAACTCAACCTCCACTGTAACTGCAGACAAATTCAGAGGTCAAAGTTCACTGCCCATCGTGGAAGCAAAGCTGTAAACTCAGCCAGAATGGGTAGGACTAAGTAAATTTTACAGCAGGTCCAAGGTACTCTCCCACTGTCAGTGATGTTTCAATAAAATTGCCTATTGACCTTGGTCTCAAACTCAGCCCCATCACTTCACAAATGCATAGCAGGCAAGGGGTTCATTTCAACTTATCAGCAATTCCATAACCAATAAATAGTGGCTTTGCTGTGTTTTCAAAACAGGCTTTGTCGTACAGAAATGCAATTAAAACATTCTTTTAAAAGTAGTTCCCTGTGGGGAAAAAAAAAGGTTTGTCTAAAGCCAGGAAGATGAGCCTAAAAAAAGCAATTTGAATCTCAGTTACTAACCGAAGAAAACTTCCATTTCTCTCCTTAAATAAAGATATTTTCCTTTTGCCTTAATGTACACTGAGGATAGAACATTAAGTAGAGCTGAAATTTGTGGCTGGGGTTTTTTTAAAGCAGTTCCTCAATATGGTGATTAGCAATGAGTATTTCAGAGCAAAAATCAGTCCAGACAAGCGTATCACGTATTAGAGGGCAAAATCCATGGCACATAATACAAGACTCCTGTGGAGTTCTGGTAAATCTTTATAATGCCATATGAAAAATTCTGCACAGTTAAAATGAGATATATTCGTATATTTAGGGGAAAGACAAGGAAGAAAACCACAATTTTTCTCTAATACCTGAAATCTGAACTTTTTTTTTTAAATAAAGATTTGTCCTTGGCAGCTGAAAGAGGCTGAACTTGGCACACTTCTTCCCAAGGCCGGGAAGAGTTGGGCTGCTCTCTTGACAAGCAGGTCTGACCCTGTCTCACAAAGCTGAGAAGGAACGAGGAGAGGAGAACAACAGCAAGTCCCTGCTGAACAACCACAATAAACAAAATGCAGTCAAATTTACATGTATAATTAAACTGCTAAGAACAAACATTGCATTGCTCTTCTAGCAGACCACCACATCTCCTAATGGGTTTGGCAACATGAACTGTACCTAGAAAATCCAGGATCATGGCTCCATGTCACTGGGAACAGCAGCTTTGCAGCTCTCACAGCAGCTTGGAGCTCTTTCCTTAAGCTTTGATGTGCAGACTTAATGGCCCTAAATGGAAGTGGCCTTAAGCTGAGGCAGGAGATTCAGATTAGATATTAAAAAGAATTATTCATTCTTAGGATGGTTAGGTATTGGAATAGGTTACCCAGGAAGGTGGTGGAGGCTCCACCCCTGGAGGTGTTTAAGGGGCACCTGGATCTGGTGGTGGGTGATCTGGTTTAGTGGTTCAGGGCTCACAGTGCTGGTGCTGGGTTGGACTGCATCATCTTAAAGGTCCTTTCCAACCTTGATGATTCTATGACTTTTCTACTAAAAATATGAAATTAAAATGATATTAAAATCCCTATTTTAATGCTACTTTGATTATTACCAAATTACAGTTAAAATGCTTCTTTCTTTAATTTTTATTACCCACAGTCTCAGCATAACTTCTTTTTCTGCCAAGAACCCTCAGAGCCCAGTCCTTACACCTCTTATCTGAAGGGAACTCATTTGTGTACCTCCCCAAATCAGCTGTGCAAGAGCTACTGCTCTTGGACATGTGGTTTGACAAGCATGTGAGAGAAAGTATTAAGGAATAAACAAAGAATACTTTAGACACAAAGACTATCTTCCAGCAAGGCTACATATAAATTACCAAGAAATAGAAGGAGAGAAAGGATTACTCTCTCATGCTCATCATGCTGCTCTCTATTAAAAAGTTAAGGTTAAAAAAAAAATCAATAGCTTCATTTAATAGAGTCTCTCCCAATCCTTGACTGAGCTCTCCACTTCTTTGCTCCTCTGGCTCATTTTTGGAGCATGTTGCAGAAATCCATCAGAGTAATAAAAATGCAATGCCTTTTTTTAAAGAGTGAAGTTTGATGGAGAAGAGCAGGTAGGTCTCCATCTCAGCAAAAGAGTGAATGAATTCTGCTACTTGGAAAGCGCCTCTGGCAACGTGGTAATCTCCATCATTAGCAAACTATTCTCCAAGCACCACTTTAATAGACTCAGGGGATAAAGACTAAGAGTATGAGTCACATTCTCAGCTGCTGTGAGTTGGTACAATTCCATCAGAATCAGCACAGAGCTACTGTAAGAGCAGCACAAGAATCTAACCCAGATTTTGAAGACAGTCTCACGAATGGGACCACATCTGTATTTTCCACCACTAATACTCCTACCGCACAACTTTTTATTCTCTAGGAAAAAAAATTATCCCAAAAGCAACCTTGCAGAATAAACTTCCAGTCTCACCATGGTGATAAATATCCTGGAATCAGCATAAGAGCATCTGCCACACTGCACACACATCCCCAGCTGCCTTTTATTGAGCAGGTGATAAAAGGAAAAAATGTTTAAACTGAACCACCCAAGTGAGATCACAAAACATGGCAATATTGGTTATTGCTACAAGAATTATTAATGCAAGTTAACCAGGCACTCAGCAAAAAAGAACTCGTATGGTGCAGGCTGGAGAAATAAAAGTAATTTTTAAATGTTTTGAATGATGTCATGGCTGCTTATGATTTTCACAGCTCATCAGCAAAACTTACCAGGACAATTCCATCGTTGGCATTGTTTTGGGTTGAGCATTCATGAGTGAACAGTGGAAAGAAAAAAGTTCTTGAGAAGTCACAGTAAACAAATTGCAGTTTCTTCTGCTATTTCTACTTTGTATCTACTGAGATCTGGACACTTCTAACAATTTCCACAAGACATTAGTCAGCATATTTGACTCAGAATTTCTGTTTTCCAATGAGGAGTAATAAAATTTGGCCTTGAGCTGTACCTGCTCCAAATTCCAAACAGCAATGTTATTTTCATTTTACTTAGAAAAGCACAACTGTGGTCTTGAAAAGTTTTCTGATGAAGGAAAACCTTTGCCTCACATCCAGGTGACGCAGAGACAGAAACACAAAAGAATCATTGAGATTATACACAAAATAACTCTCATAAGAGACCAGATAATATAAAGCCTAGTTGTTAGCTAAAATGAAAGATGCAGGATTTATTTTAGGGTTTTTTAAATACTTTTGCTTGATGATCCTCTGCTGAAGGACTGAAATCACCAGTTCCAACAGGTACCAAACAAGTGAACGCAGCTGGTGTTTGTTCCTCGAGCAGGAATGTTGCTGCCCCCCTTGCACACTCAGGCAGAGCTCCCCAGAGCCTGGCAGAACACGGGGCATATCCATGTGGTGACCCAAGTACAGGGAGATGCCTCTGGGCTGTTTGGATTTGCTCAAATTTTAGCTTTCTGTGCCACCCCAGGGAGACACTGAGGCTGTTTGGCTCATCCTGCTCTCTGACTTCTGGCCTGGTGTCCAAAGGCCCCAGGGACAACCAGCTCTTTAAACTGGTCTTGGCCTTTAGAGCTGCAAAGGTCGGGGTTGGTCTCTTCTCTCAGGCACTCAGCAATAGGACAAGGGGGCACGGGCTCAAGCTCTGCCAGGGGAAATTGGAGATCAGAAAAAAATTCTTTACAGAGAGAGTAATCAGGCATTGGAATGGGCTGCCTGGAGAGGTGGTGGATTCCCCATCCCTGGAGGTTGTTAAATGCAGATTGGCCGTGGCACTGAGTGCCATGATCTGGTAAAGGGACTGGAGTTGGACCAAGGGTTGGACTTGATGATCTCAGAGGTCTTTGCCAACCCAATCGATTCTATGATTCTATCTGGGGCAGGGAGCAAGGGAAAGGAATAGTTATTTTCTCCTTTTCACAAAAAATAAATACAAGGATATATTCATGAAAACTAAATATATAAATATTGACTTCAACAACCTCTAATTAAGGCTTAAATTCTTATTATTTACAAAATATTTGCTGTCATTTGAATTTCTTGCTTTAGTTTGTTGCTCTAAGACTTTTAGTAATTTTTAAACTATAAAAATTATTCACATAGTTGTCACTTCTAAATAGACAAAATAATATAAATATTATTTAAATTGTCAGCTTAAAGAAATAGAACTCCTTTGAAAATGTTCCCAGTCATAGTAGGGAGCTTCCCCGCCCAAGGAATAACGTTTATTTTAGCAGCTTTTGTAACCATCTCAAGACAGTTAACAAATCAACTAAAGAATTCGAGGAGGGGGAAGGGTCAAATCCCAGATCCCACTGCATTACTGGAATGCCGGCTCTGAGCTTCAAGACACTCACAAATTCCTTTGGGTTCTTTTCCCTGAAGTTGCTCCCTTATCAGTGACTGCTGCTCAAAAAACTGCAAACAGAACTACCCACAAGGCAAACTGCCGACGACAGAGCAGTCCAGAGTGAAAATACAACAACATTTACTTTAAAATGTAGCCAGGTTTTGAGACAGGACAGAAAGGACCTGCATTTTTGTGGGGTGTAAGGTGTTTAGGGGCTGGTTTGTGCAACTTCTGACTGAATAGGAAGGAAAAAAAATAAAAAGGCGTAGCTTGACACAATGTTGATCAAAAAGGCACAACATATTCAAGAAAAGGAAAAAAAAGCAAAAAACCTAACAAACTGCTCATGTTTTATGAAAACAGAACACATTCTGCCTTTTTCATTTCCAAAACCAGCTAAAACAGTTTCTGTTATCACTATCTGTGAAGAGATCTCAAGCATTTCTCCCATTCCTAAAATACTTGATTGCAAAAGTCATCTATTTCAAACTAAGGCTTATCTGAGCCCTAGAAAGTCCCCTGAGATGGTCTGCTGGACTTCCAGCAACTACAGGTACAGCAAAAACTCTCCATCTCCTGCACTTCTGAGAAAAGAATATCTGATCTTATCACAGCCGTGGCAGACTGTACATACAGACACTGGTGCTGGACTTCCCAGAGGAAAAAAATGTTCCTTTTAAAATTGAATGGCTCTTCTCACATCAACCCTGCTGTTCAGCATTCCCGCATTACTGTGTGAAATCAGGAATGCAGCAGGGTTTTACTGGAAAATACATTGTACTGAATAAGGACCATGCATGCAGTTTTGCTGAGAAGGTGTATTGTTTGTTTGGTTTAATATTTTTAGGTTTCTGGGTAACCACAGTGCACCTGTATAAAACATTCTAGTCTGCTCTCTCAGGATGTGTGGCCATAACAAGATGAGCTCCCTGACATGGGATTCTCCCAGAAAAATACTGTATAATTGAAGAGTAAAGTTCTAATGGGCACTACTCATGTGCAGTAATAGTACTTGATAGAAACAAGCCTATATTAATAAAGAGGAGCAATACTAATTGGAGAGGCAGAAGAGAGAAGTAGAAGGAGATGTTGGGAATGTGGCCACAGCATATTCCCAGAGGGAAACACACCATGCTGGGATAGGGGAAGGCATCTCCAAGGAGACTGCAGTCCATGGGAGACCCACACTGGAGCAGAAGAAAACGTAAGACACAAGGAACAGCAGAGGAAACCAGGAGCAGCAGAAAGAAGCCTCACATGCAGGACCTCCGGCCTCAGCCTCACCAAAGAACTGAGGTGATCCAAGGGGAACCCACAACACAAAGCAAGGGAAGTGTGTCCTGGAGGCAGAGGGGAGACAGCTGTTTCCTGCAGGTGTCTGTTGAGGTTTAATGTTTTGGAATGTGTGTGTCCCCAGCTCCCAAATCAGCAATCATACGTTGTGTTCTTTGGCAATAAACTCTGTTAAAAAATCCCCAAGCTGAGACCAGTCTGCCACAAACCACATGGCTTAAATAAGCCATGACCCACCACAGCCTTGCAACTACAGTAATTGGTAAGGCAAAATTGTCTACATTTTAGCCAAGAATGAGATTTTCATTCCTTCTGGTTCCTGCAAGCCTCTCATGTACAAATTGTGTTTTTAGGAGAGTAGCTGTTGCAGTTTAGTCAGTCCCACTAACCAAACTCCCCATAAGTGCATTCTGTTTTGTACCATCTGGTCTTAAACATCTCAAGAGACAGAACTCTTTGGCTTCCCACAGGTTATTTCACAGCTTAGGTTTGCTGGAAACCTTCTCACATCCAACTTCCCTCTAAAACTTCCCCTTTATTCATTTCAAACAAGTCTCATTATTATAATGCTTCGCTACTTCTCACGGAACTTTCTTCTTCCCCAAATTCATTAGATATTAACTTAGCTATTCTTTTTATTTTGCTTTAAATAGCTACCTTAATAACCTATCCACACCAACTTCCCTTTAATATCTAAAGTTAACTAGAACATCCACATTCCTTTGAAGAACTTCAAAATAAAGTACTGCAGCAAACAAATTAAATTGTGTCCTCAGGGCAGCAGCTACTAAAAATTCAAGACAGTGCTGGGTAAAGGTGGTCCTAACTATTGTAAACAATAAACACCACACTTAGAATTGACCAGAGGTACCAAATGCATCAACTGTGGGTCTTAAAAGCTTAGCCTTAGAGTGAGATTTTTCACTTGAAGGGAAACGTCGTATCAGTTTCCACTCACATTTCAATTTCTCCACTATTAAATAAAAAGGCACCTTCCCTCTGCCTCTTTGTGTGTTCTCTTAAAAACACCTGAGCATGGCAGGAAGACAACTGAAGTGTGTCTTCAGGTTCCCCAAGTTTACAAATTCCCAGTGTAACAAACAAATAAGGGCACTGGGGCACAAGAAGAACTGCAGGTCTAGACCAAAACTATTCTTTACAAGTCTCTAGTCTTTATGTTCTCCCATCTTCTACCAGGTGGCAGGTTACACAGGGAGCCTGAGTGCTTCATTCCCACAAAATTATCTTTCCTGCCTTATCAGCAATCAACAGAACTTTGAAAGCCCCTTCTCAGAGCCCAAGAAAGCTGCAAACATGACACAGCCAAGGAAAAAAGAGAAAACTACTGATAGTAATAAAAGCCTATTGTACCTGAGAAAACAAGCCCTAATCTCCCATCATGTTTCTCACACTCAGCAGCCTTCTGATACAAAAGACATTTTTTCAGCTACTTAGTATTTTAAGATGTCAGTATAAACAAGGTTGCACATCACTGTTGACTCTGACTGAAGCACCACAGTAATTCTGGTGCCGTCCCCGGATTTTCAGTTTTCAATGTGCATCAGCCTGTTTGCTGTGTACACTGGAAACACCTGACAGGCTGCAGGGAATTAGGGCTCTCAAGGATGATACTCATTTGAGGCTTTGGGTACATTCTGCTTAACTTCACATTCCCACAGAGCAGGTCCAGACACAGCAGGCTGCACAGGCTCGGGATTGGCAGCACAGATGAACCCAGGCCACAGTTAAAATGTACAGTGCAATAACAATTGTCTTTTCAGGGTAAGACAGTTTATATGGTTATCCTAATGGTATTTCTTCTATTAGGAGATTTTATTTCTCAGAAAAATAAAAACATCATTTGCAATGAATTTGTCTTAAAAGAACCATAAAGCAGCCTGGAGAGCACTCTCAGGTGAAATCTGCCTTGTAACAAGAGATGAACAAGGTATAAATAGACACAATTAGTGAAGAGATAATCTGCATACACTGGTGGCCTGTGCAGTCTCCAAACACTATAATCTCACAGTTTTCATCCCCTGAAATTGACTACATAGAAAATTAATTCAGCATTGGTGAGTAAAGACGTTGCCAGGGAGGAGGTCTGGGCTAATGACTAAGGTCCATCCACCCTGGCACACCCCAGGAATGGCTGCAGTGGGATCTGAGGGTGCCCTGGGACAGAGCACAGACACTGGGACATGTTGATGTGCTAAACTGCATCCCAAACATGCCACGGCATCAGTGCAAGACCCCTGAAAACCGACTGCAGCAGCAGCTGGAAAGGACTGGAGTAACAACCTTCCATGCCCAACACACAGGAATACAAGCACCAGGAAAAGTCCAGGAGCTCATAAGGACACCAAAGGCAGTGGAGAATTCAAAAGCAGTTTGCACTACTTTGGCACAAGAAATAACTCTGACATCCATTCTCCACTGAAAATGGAGCTGCCCCAGGCACGTGGTGCTGCAGCTGTGGTTACCAGCACAAGGGCCTCTCTGTGCAAAGCAGAACTGTTGGGATGCCATGCACCAAATTAACTCACCCAGGGAAGCTCAGCAGTCTGCAGGTAAAGATGACTTTTTAACTGACAGCTTATAAAACCAATGACATTGCAAGGGGGAAGGAAGGGAAGGGGGAAAAAATCCCCCTAGAACCAAAACATATATACACCCCTCCTCAATACTACCAATTACAGAATTATTACTAAGGTTTTTCTCTTATCACTGATTTTTCTGGATTTTAACTGAATTTCATGTATTCAAATATAAATGCCAAACAACAAGAACACCAGACAGTCCTGACATTATCAAAAGTAGCAAGTCAGCTTGTGTTCCGTTTCTATAAGCTGAATATTTACATCTGCCAACCACAAATATCCTAACACAATTTAATGCTCTAATCCTTTATTTGCCAAAAAGGCAGAGATTACCTGACAAAGGAGGTACCTATAGGGGAACTGGATCTGGATTCTGGCATTTTCTGACTTGATTAAGATTCAGCATTAGGACCCAAATCAGCAGTGATTTCAGTAAGGTTATTAGTTATATGAAGTCAAATGGTATTAACTTTTCAGGGACTGGGATACACATTTGCTCATATATGACCACTAAGTAACCTTAACATGCTGGGATCTTAAAAAAAAAAAGAAATCAACATTTTAAAAAAAATTTTATTTATCTTTCCAAGAATTTCAAGTTTGTTCATACCCAACTAAGTTATTCACAACTGCAATTCAGCTTGAAATATCTTTTTTGCAGACTACCAATTTTCATTCCAAATAAAATATTTTAAAGCATTTTCATGCAGGATCAAGTTACAGAAATAAACAGATAGAAACTGAACTGAAAAGCACAGTGAAAGGTGACCCAGCTGTAACACTTACACAGCAGTTTCCAGAAGATCTATTCAAAGGCATGACAGTACTTACACCAAATAGGCAATACAATAAAAAGCAGAAATAGTAATAGTAGCAAACTCTTAATGTTACTTTCTTTACAAGCTTGCTACTTACTGTAGAAATCCAAATCTATCTGTGACTTTGTAAAGATGGTAGTCGGCATCTTCCCAGGGTTCAATCTGTGCCCCCTCACGGCCCTGAAGGGAAAGGACAAAACAAAAAGCCAAATGGTGTTTTATGAACAATAAACCAAGACACATCAGACAACACTCAGACACTCAAAGAATAACCTTTGGGCCATGCTGGTAGTAGGTTAGAGGAGGGGAGGAGAACACTAGCCCTAAACTGGCCAGCCAAGAAGAAAAAGGAGAGCAGTACACCTCTCCCAGCCTCTGTGAAAATGATTTTCATCACAGAAAATCTCCTTTGGTCACTGCTGTGCACACAATACATTTCAGTCACTGATTGCAACCACAGACTTGTAATAAATCCACACTTGTTAAACTCCACACCAGCCCATCCAGGTCCTCACAGAGGGCCTTCTACTCATTTAATTTCCAAAGTCCATCTTTCCTGAACAATCACCTTCAACGGCACATCCTGCAGACAGCCCTGAGCTGATGCCCACAGACAGAATGCAGCACTGAGTGTTCTCTCAGTGAAGTGTTCAGTCATGCCCCTCTCTCCTCCTCCCATTGCCAATCTCCTCAAGGCTGGCAGAAATTTACGGGTAGTTCAGCTCTGCCTACCCCTGGTCTGGGCTCTGCACAGGCTACTGGGTATGAAGAGAGGGCACCACTCAGAACCCAGAGTGTATTGGGTTGGCATGGCCATGGTTTGGTAGCAGGGGCTACAGGGGTGGTTTCTGTGAGAAGCCGCTGGGAACTTCCCTGAAGTCCAACAGAGCCAATGCCAGCCCGCTCCAGGATGGACCCAGCACTGCCAAGGCTGGGCCCATCAGCAACAGTGTCTCTGGGATAACAGAGCTGAGAGGGGAGGGAAGAAACTGCATAACAGCAAATGCAGCCAGAGAGGCTCCACACTAGAGAAAGGGAAGAGTGTGAGGAGTCAATCCCCAAGGAGGAAGGAGCCACAGAAATAACATGGGATTAACTGACCACAGTGCCCATTCCCTGCTTATCCTGCACTGCTGGTGTTGAGGATGCAGAGAAAGCTGTGAGTGAAGTTCAGGCCAGGAAAAAGGGAAGGCTGGGAAGAAAAATGTTTTAAGATTTAATTTTTATTTTCTTATTATCCTACTCAGACTTGACTGGTACGAAATTAAGCCCATTTCCTCACACCAGGCCTGCTTGTGAAGCACTTCTCCCTGCCCTTATCCCAGCCCACAAGCCTTTCATTACACCTTCTCTCCCCTGCCCAGCAGTGACAGAGCAGCTTGGTGGGCACCCAGTGTCAGTCAGGGTCAACCTGCCCCATATGAGCACATTTTCCTTATTCAAGCAACCACAGCCACTCACTCACCTGCTCACTGTGCAAACCATCATAAGTCTGGCATGGAAAATGTTTCATGAACTCTACAAACAAGTTTTGTGCTTGCTCTTGCTCAGCACTCCAAGACACTTTCAAAGTCCTCAGCTGTTACACAAACACCTGAACACAGCGTAGGCATTCTGGGCACTCTGTGTCAGGCTTTTACTTGCCAGCTGGTTCAAGGAATAACAGGATATGACCAGGGCCTTTCTTCCATTCCCCACAAGAACCTAACAGTGCAGCTCACTCATCTTTTACTTTGCCTGTAATGATTTAAATGTTTCTATTATCATAACCAAAAATTAAAGAAACAAAAAATAAGAGTCCTTTTGATGTCATAGATATACAGAGCATCCTCAAACACCCCACTTTCATTACTTGTAATACAATACACTCCCTTAAATAGCCCCAAAGCACCTTGCCATGCACCTGAAAAATTATCCAGAATATCCCTTGTGGAGGGAGAATTTACCCAGAGGCCAGTGTATAATGAAACCATCAGATCAGTATTACAGCATTTGCTGGATAAAACCATGATTCATTTTTTAAAACAGACATATTACTAAGATTAATTACAAAATGTCTTTAAAATTATTAACAAGTTCACTTACTCTGTCATACTTGGCAACTATCTCTGCTCGTTCTTGGGCAAGTTTGATAGCAGCATCCTGCTCAGCATCTGCACCTGGAGAGAATTGAAATAACACTGCTCAGATTTTCTCCCTTGTGAACAAAGAACTGCAGCTCAACACTTGGAAAATCAACTTGTGGGAGACTGCTTGGATGGAGAAACGCCAAAATTATTGTATCAAAGCAAAATATGACCTTGGTGCATGTCTTGAACACTGTTCAGAGTAAAATGCAGTTATCAGATGGTATCTTAATTGCCAAGCTTAGGATAGTCCTGATTTTCCACCAAAGCAGATATTAAATACAGTAAAATAATGATTCTTCACAACCCACTAACTGAAACACTGCAGAAAATAGTAAACACTATTAGTTGCCAATTCCACAAACATTCTCATAGTCAAAGAGCTCTGAAACATGAACTACTGGCTTAAAATAAGAGTGTGAAGTATTTACAGGATTTGTAGAGAGGTATTGAAATACTGAAGAAACACTGCACAGCTTAATCTGAGAAACTGCCTGACTTATTTCTCAGAAAACAGAGAAGGAGTTGTCAGAGTGCCCAAACTGCAACTTGGGTGACCCAGAGCTGGAATAAGCACAAGGACGTGACAACAGGAAGGTTGACAGGCAAGAAAAAACGACGTGTGGGGAAGCACTGGACATCAGGACACTGCAGAGGCAGCATTTGCTGCATTAGTGCAGTAAAAGTTTTGCTAAGTCCTGATCCCTGAGCAGAAACCATCTCTAGAACATGGACAGGAACACAAAGAGAGCACCAAGAAAGGAAAAGGAAGAGTCACTGCTTTGAACAGCCAGAAACAAAACATACTTTGATGTCCCCAATGTGATTATGTCAAACCAATGAGGCAAATCAGCTTTAATTAATAAGTTTGTGAAAGGTTCAAGAGTTGGTTTGCGTCAATTATTAAAAACCAGTGAACTTTAGATAAAGCAAAGCTTTAGAAAGGTTTGAAGTATTTTTCAAGCACACCCTGTTATAAAAATAACTCCAGGCATGTGTTTTCTCTTCTCTATCTAGTTCATGGCAACATAATGAACCTCAGGAATTGTACATACCAACCATCTGGGCCACAAAATAGAAAAGCAGCCTGAATATTACAGTTTTCTATCAAAGGACATAAACACAATTATTTGTTCAAATCCAGTTTCTTTAATAACGTTTACCTACTTATTTCCCAACATTTAGACAAGAATTTGTGCCAAGGTACCTTCTAAGCCATCTGTTAGAGACTGAGCATGGTCTCTGCTTGTTTTCACACCAAGTTTCTCTGGGGGAATGCAGAGAGAACCTCAGTGTGACCCACCACAGACACAAACACCAGCATTCAGGAACAGCAATGCTTGTCCCACGCTCCCCCCCAAGGGAAAGTCTGACTGCTTCTTTCAGGCTTTGATTTATGGTCCCCATGAGTTACACCTCCTTACCCTCAATTCTGCCCCCCTTCTGCTTGTCACCATCATTTGCCAACCATGTTACTCCCATTTAGTAGTGAGGACATCAAAGCTCTATCATTTTTTTCCAGTGTGCACCAGAACCAGCACACACATATTTATACAATTATTTGGGGGAGAAAAAAATACTAATTAATAATTCCCTCTGCTGTATGTGGAAGCTTTACATCCCCGAGCCACAACACTGACAAATAACTTCCTCCCTGTAAGACAAGAGGGAGTAGAATCAATTCATATTGCTAAGACTTTTCATGTGTCCAAACAGGGCACTGTTCCTCCTGCTCCTTCAGGTGCTGGATCCACCTTTATCCCTGAACTTAAAGAGGAGTGTAAGACACAAAGTAGTTTGGTTTCAAGTTGTTTTTTCTCTGATTCATCCTTGCAGCCATTGCAAGACTAAATTACCCCAGCTGTCCAGACTCAGCTTCTCACACCACCCACAGCCCTCCAGAGCCCTGCCCAGCCCTGTCCCCACCCAGGGCACACACTGAACTCCACATCACCCCCGACACAATTATAACAATCTGGTTCTTAACCTTTATTAGTTGACATATTGTGTCTATTAAACTGACAACAACTACTAAAGCTACAAAATCAGCACTGACAAAAAGCAGTAGATGAATCTTGGTACGACTTTCAAAGTGAGGAGCTAAAGGAACCATAACCAAAATTAAATTCTGCTTTCTGAGACAGATCTGTGCTTGCAGAAAGTCTTTACAGAAGGCCAATTATGATGTTTTAAAAAGCAAACTTTAAACTTGCTTAGGAAGCTGACATTCCTTCAGAGAATTCAAGTGCTGAGCAACCCTTCACTTCTCCAATGGACAGATGTGTGGGAAAAGCTTCCTTGTGTAAGGTACACCTGCTGCTGAGCTTCAAGGCATGGGGAAAACATCCTGTTCCTAATTTCCAAGTAAAAGAGAGATTAGATTTGAGAAAGAGTATGGCTGAATAATAAAGAGCCAATATTGCAATATACAGCAGTTAGTACATTATAGGATTATTTAAAAATAGATTATAAATTTATTATAACATTTACCACAAAGGACATGCACAGCTCTTCAGTAACACAAATGGAATAAGTGGCAGAATTTGCAAAAAAGTTTAAATCTTTGCTTAAAAGAATGCAAAACAGTATTTGCACCAGAATCCAAGTTCCCAATTTATGTTGAAAACATGGCCATGGCTTCCCTTCCCTTCCTCTGCATAAACAATGTGTGAATCAAAGTTTGGCATGTTCTGTGTCTCATGACAATTCAATTACGTTTAGTGTGGAAATTATCATATTCATTGCCTTTAAAGTAATCCTCTTTGCTTTCTGCCAGAATCATCTTAACCTTCCAGCTGCACTGAGATGGTTCAATGTTTCATTAATCCATCCATTCTGAAAACTCAGAGAACAGTCTGAGATGAGGACATGAGGTTATAATTTCAGAGATAAGCATTAAACATTATTTTTCTCACAAGAGGAAATATTTCAGTATCTCCAGGTTAGAAATTACACCATGATTCCAGATAAAGTAAAGGCTAAATATGGGAACAAGGAAAATTCTTCATGAAATAGCTTCCCAGGCACAAAAATACATCCCTATAGAAATGAAGACAAATCACTGGCATTCTGAAGTCTTATCAGTTTTACTCAATAGGTGTTATCTCAGTGAAAGCAGTTAAAGATGTGACACAAGTATGATTAACTTCTCTAATTAAAAGTTAGCATGACAGATGATCAACACATTATACGTGAAATAATTCAATCTCAGATGAGGTCGACATTAACATATAGTCAATTAACCAGTATGGAGAACTGATTTGATTTAAAAACTGGGGAAATCTATTATCAATGACCAGATGATAAAATCTGCCAATGATGACAAACTGAACAGCACATTTAAGCCCCCCCAGAAATCAGTCAGGCTTACAAGGTACAGGCAGTGTGGTTAAAACCCTGCCCAGCAGCAATCACAGAAGGCCAGGTTGGAAGGGACCTCAAGGATTCTCTGGTCCAACCTTTCCTGGCAAAAGCACAGTCTAGACAAGATGGCCCAGCACCCTGTTCAGCTGAACCTTAAACTGTGCAGTGTTGGGGAATTCACCACTTCCCTGGGGAGATTATTCCAGTGACTGGCTGTTCTCATTGCTAAAAATTTTTTCTTATGTCCTAAATCTCCCCAGGAGTCATTTGTACTATTAGCACTCATCTTTTGCACGTGACTCCCTGTAAGAAGGGAGATGGCACACAGGAAGCTCTTGAAAAGGTAAATCCTAGAAAGAAAAGCCAGGAACAAAATTTTATGACCTGTTTGTCTGATACCCATAACACTCTCCATTAGTCTCTTCCCCTCATCACTCTGACACACTGACCTGTTGGCTCTATTTACAAATATTACAAATGTGTAAGAAATTAAATGAAAGCAGCATGCCAAGGAACAGAAGCATCATTAGAAAAAGAAAATCAAACAGAAAACTAGTATCTGCATGACCTGAAGAGGGACTGACACCACAGACAGATGGTGCTTCTCTGCTACACTTGAAAATCAGACTGTTTTCCTTGTCAGTGCTGCTGAGATGACCAATAAACTGCCAGACACAAACTTCCAAAAGGATACTGAAGGATGGCACTAGAAGTGGTTTTATTTTGTAACTCCCTGACTTGAAACTGCTCAAAAGTCAGGCCTGCTGAAGCAGCCACCCCTGGATGCCACCTCCCTACAGAGTGAAAGCACTCCCAGCATCAGTACCAGCCTCCTTCCTTCAGCACTCTTATTAGAGTCTCTCCTGACCTCACCAATTATCAAAGAACTGAAGACAATTTCTTCAGGAAGGGAAAGTGAAGATGGTATGGAAGTGACACAGGCAAAAAATTAACCCAGTCCTACACAAGGACAATCCTCATTAGTTTCAGTATTTCTTTTCTGGAAGGGAATGAGTGACCTGGAGATGGCCAGCGTTATTCCACAGGAACAAATTCACAGATGAATTGTGGGTGTTACCCTGCCAATCACCATTAGATGGTCTCTGTGTGCATCACAATCTCATTTAAAATAAATCTCCAGAGTTTTAAAGCTGAAGATTTTAAAAATTTCAAAAAGAGTGTCCAGTTCAGTCAACTGATACAAAAACAGGGGGGGAAATGCTAAATTAAAATAAATTCCTAAAACTGACTACCAATAAACAGGCTTCTTCTACAAACCAAAAGACTAACTGGGAACTCCCAGTTCCTACTGAGCAGCTGCAGTTTTAAGTTTCTTGCAGCTTGTGAGGAATATTGAGTAGAACATCCTCCTTTTCCAGAATTCCATATTCTTCCAATGCCATGGGAAAAAAGGTAAATGCAGTAAACTTAAGCAAGGAGCTAATAATATTCATAGACATAATGCAAACAAAAATATGCAACTTTATGCTCTATAGTGAATGCAAGACTGACTGGAATGAACCAAATGCCATAAGTGACATATCAAACAGTAAAACACAACAGATCCAAGTCAAAATAAACATTAGTAAAGAAAAAACAAGGTTGTGGCCTACAAATACATACAAAAATTAAATTCTGACTATGAGTAAATCTTCTCCAGGACATGGATGTCTGCAAGAAACAGAGTTACAGTTTGACAGACCTGATGGAACTGAAAAACGAGAAACAATCCTGTCTTGCTCTTGCCTTTGTGCCATGTTCTCCCTTCTGTTCCACAGGAGGAATGGCAGCTGTGGATGTTGGCAGCTACAGACACCAGGGAACCCCAATCCAAAGTGCCCCTATAATGCACTTAAAATACATCTTTTTATGGTAGGAAAGAGAGTAAAAAAAAAAGGAAAAATAGGTTTGGAAATAAGGAATTTTTGTATTTCATTTTAATCACCAAGATAAATACAGGATTTTTCTTGTAGTCTCTGTAGTAACTCAGTTTTCCAGAACAGAGAAGCAGGGAAGTGGCAGCACTACTCCCTGTGTGCCCAGCAGCCAAGGAGGAGCTGAACAGCCTGTGACAGCCTGGCAGCAGCTCAGCTGCTCCTGGTCAGGGGTGAGTCACACAAAGAACCCACAGTTACACCTGGGTTTCATCACAGCCTGACAGGGAGGAAGGGCCAGGAGACAGTAAAACACTGGCCTTTCCCACAAGAAGAAAAGCTGCTGCTCTACTTACTGAGCACCTGTAGTTTGAACTCTGCCTAATTCTGCATGAATTCTAATCCTGTTCAACTACAGCCTGCAAACCAGTAAGGCACAACTTTTCTCAAGTGGTCTCCATGTGCAATCCACTGAGCACGTGCCTCTCCAGTCACTGCAAAAGCATCACACAACTTACAAGAATGGTCTCAGGGTTACTCAAACTCAGTAGTGATACTCTTTCTGAAACAGTCCAAAAAATGGCTTGCCAGTACCTCGTTTGGAAAAGGTCTTAACAGCCAAGCACCAACTTCCTCATCCAGGCAGCACAGAATGAGAGCCACCAGAGCCTCAGCGAGCTCCCTGCGTGTCCTGGAGGAGCAGGAGGTACAAGGTACATTGTAGTGCTTGTGAATCTGTAGCAGCAAAAGTTGCCTCTTATAGATGTGCCATAAATTTAAGAATTACAGATTTGTTCAGGTTGGAAAAGACTTCTAAGATCATCAAGTCCAACTATTAACCCTGCACTCCCAAGCTCACCACTAAACCCTGTCCCCAGGTGCCACATCTACACGTCTTTAAATCCCTCCAGGGATGGTGACACCCCCACTGCCCTGGGCAGCCTGTGCCAGGGCTTGATGACCCTTTCTGTGAAGGTTTTTCCTGACATCCAATCTGAACCTCCTCTGATGCAACCTCAGGTCATTTCATCTTGTCTTGTCACTTGTTACCTGGGAGAAGAGACTGACCCACACCTGCCTACAATCTCCTGTCAGCTGCTCCTCATCAGACTTGTGCTCCAGACCCTTCCCCAGCTCCGTGCCCTTCTCCGGACATGCTCCAGCACCTTTGTTGGAGAGAGTGGCACAAAACTCAACCAAGATCCGAAGTGTGGCCTCACCAGGCCCAAGTACAGGGAGATGGTCACAGCCCTCGTCCTGCTGGCCACACTAATGCTGGTACAAGCCAGGATGCCACTGGGTCTTCTTGGCCACCTGGGCACATGCCAGCTCATGTTCAGCCCCTGTGGACCAGCACCCCTAAAAGTACTGCCTCTTTCCATGTGGCTGAAGGCCAATATACTAACAGCATCCAATGCAACCTTACTCCAAATTCTGAAAAGAGATTTCTCCCTTTTTTGTTCTTTGACCTACCATCACTGTCTCTTCAACTGCAGAGCACTCTGAAAAGCCCCAAAGACTTGAAACATGCAAATTAGTTTTCCATTACTTTACTCAAATTCTTGCTTGTTTGCACATTACACATTCCAGTGCACAAAGAGCTGCACTGGCACAAATTCCTGTCTGCAGGCACTACCACCAGCTGCTACACATCTACACATTCAAGGCACATATCAGAGCAATAAACAAAGTCTCTGGTCATATCAGAAAGTCCCTTAAATACTCAGCCTGTTTATTTTCCTTCCACTCCATTCCCATAAACAACGAAATAAAAGCCATGACGTACACTGGATAATATTTTGTTGTGGGTACACGATGTTCAAAAGCAAAAATCTTTGTAAATACCTGCACATGGATATTAAACCTGCTCCAAACAAAAGGGATTAAGCATCAATATACTTTTTTTTTCCCTTCGTGCAGAGAGAACTTTTACAGGAGAGAAGAGCCTTTAACATAAAGTGAACTAATTACTTAGAAAAGCAATCCATTTATATAACACTTCCTCAGAAATACATACTTCCATAAGTTAACTAAGTTACATTTCTTCTACCATTAAACACATTTATCCTTAGTAGTATTCGGTATTTAAAATTCAGCTATTACTAATTTGAAATGGGATAGAAGTAAAACAGCACATAAATAAAACAACATTTTACCAGTCTTTAGATTGTCATCATCTTCCCAGTCCTTGTAGAACTCTGTTTTAGTCTTCATGAAGTAAATCTGTTTGTTTCTAGACCATATTCTAAATCAGTTTATCAAAAATGACCAGGGGAAAAGTCTCCTCCTCCGCTTGCAGCATTTGCTCCACACAACTGAGCCACTTGACACGTGCTTCTTTTTCCAGAGACAGCCCTTCTACAGCCGCAGATCCTCAAACAAAGCTGCCATTTGTTAATGGAAGTGTCAGGCAGGCACCACGCTGGTGTTCCCCACCCCAGCCCCGCATTCCTGCTCATAATAAACAAAAGGATTTGAACAAACAGCCTCAGAGGCCGCGGTTCCTGTGACAACATCACTATTACACTCTCGGGGCAGAACTCTCAGTAGTATTTACCCAGTGCTGCAGGGAAAGCATCTTACTGAAAGGACTTACTAGAAATGGGGCTTGGAGTATTTCTGGCTTATTACTTAAGAAACCAAGAAATTGAGTAACTGTAAAATACAGTTTCGATTTCTGTAACTGTTTGACAGAATAGAGATTTGACAGAATGGAGATTTGACAGAATGGAGATTTGACGTATTTTCTGCTCAAAACTCCTTTGTTGTTCAGGGTATCTTGGGGACCCGAAATACCCAGGAGGACAGAAGTTGACAAGAACTTTTTTGTTGATAAAAGAAGAAAAATTCAAGATTTAAAATTGGTAGAATTCATCTGCATTCTCAAAACCTGAAAAACAGATCTCCGTGCCAAATACTGAAGGACACACACATTAAGCCATTGTCCTGCACAGACTTCAGCCCTCACTCATCTCTCTTACACCAACCCTCAGCTGCTGTTTGATGCCTCCACCCAGGAGCCAGCCAACCCCATTCTTAACCTAAGCAAGTCAGGTCACACACACTACCAGACCGAGCTTGGAGGACGCGTGGGAACTTTGTGAAGCCAACTGAAAGATGATCAGTGAGACTGGCACAGGTTACCCTGGGATGCCATGGAGCCTCCATCCTTGGAGATGTTCACAAGCCATCTGGACCTGGCCCTGCAAAACCAGCTCTATGCAGCCCTGAAGCTCAGCATGGGCCAACAGTGTGCCCAGGTGGCCAAGAAGGCCAATGGGATCCTGTCCTGTATTGAAAATAGCATGGCCAGCAGGCCCAGGGCAGTGATCCTTCCCCTGGACTCTGCATTGGAGAGGCCACACCTTGAGTGTTGTATTCAGTTCTGGGCCCCTCAATTGAAGAAAGAGATTGAGGGGCTGGAGCGGGGCCAGAGAAGAGCAACGAGGCTGGAGAAGGGACTGGAGCACAAGTGCTGTGGGGAGAGGCTGAGGGAGCTGGGGGACTTTAGCCTGGAGGAGGCTCAGAGGTGACCTCAGCACTGTCTAGAACTACCGGAAGGGAAGTTCCAGCCAGGTGGGGGTTGGTCTCTTCTCCCAGGCACTCAGCAATAGGACAAGGGGACACGGGCTCAAGCTCCGCCAGGGGAAATTGAAGTTGGAGAGCAGAAAAAAATCCTTTACAGAGAGAGTGCTCAGGCATTGGAATGGGCTGCCCAGAGAGGTGGTGGATTCCCCATCCCTGGAGGTTTTTAAACTGAGATTGGCCGTGGCACTGAGTGCCATGATCTGGTAAAGGGACTGGAGTTGGCCCAAGGGTTGGACTTGATGATCTCAGAGGGCTTTTCCAACCCAATCCATTCTGTGATTCTGTGTGAGTGGTGGGGTTGGACCAGACACATTCCAGAGGTCTCTTCCAGCCTCAGCCATTCTGTGGTTTCTTGTGCCCTGAGAAGTGTTAAAACGTCAGGAACACAACAGAGATCTGATCAAGTGTGTCAGACTATTCTTTTTTCCCCAGAGACTGAAAAAAAAAAATTAAGTTCCTTCAATTGTTTTAACCTTCCTCCCCATATTGCCTGGCTGAGCAGCGAGGCTGGAAATGCAGCAGCTCCTTTATCTTTGCCACTGATTACTGCTCATGGATCCCACCCAAACCCAGGTGTTCAGTCTCTGGTCTCGGTATGGGACCAAGTCAGTGCCACATCCAACACCAGGCACATTTCCCTCAAAAGCAGCCCTTTCTTACTGCTGACATCCATATACACACAGCAGGAATCCTCTTGCAATACCAAAATAATCTCCCACTTTGCTCACAATGGAACTACTCAACTGGTTTTGTAAAATCAATTGCTTTCTAGTTTTTTACCTGAGAGTGTATTTGTGGTGAGGATGAAAAGAACTCACACACAAGCACTTGTTCAAGGTTAACTCTCTCACAGATCCACCTTCACCACTTGGAAACAACTTCCTTTTTAACGTCGCTGGTGCTCTTCTATTACACACCTCTCCCAGGCAGCAACAAGCCACAATACTGCTACATACATACACACATATATATGTACATACATACATATATACACACACACACACATATATATATATACATGCTAGCTATACTAGAGCCATATACACTGATAATGCTCTCTCTCAAGTTTAGCATGTCTATTTTTGTGGATGTTTTAAAGTAGACTTACACAGAGCAAAGATTTTGGCTTAATTGAAATTTTTCCCTATTCCAAATTTTGAATAAAGGTAAAAGGTAAAGCTGTTTGCAAAATCAATATATTGCACTATGCTCTGCACCAAAAAAAACCCAAGCCCATAAGCCCCCTACCCCCTTCATCAGCATTTTTTCAGAGTAGACCCTACAGTAGTTTTACAGCATGAGGAGTAATGAGAGAAAGATATGAAAGTAAAGATTTATCCCCCCTGAAAATGACTGCACTCTCATCTTAATGAAAAATCGAGTTTCACTATGGCAGAATACTTGCAGTTTGCAACATCCCTCATGAGACGCCGCACAGTCACCAGCGGAAAATGGTCACTTTGGAAATTAGTAGAATTAACTGCTACTGAAAACTCTCTTCCAGCAATTTTAAAGTGGTCCCCAAAGGACTCAAAGCAAGAGCAGGGAAACCAGGGCAGCCCTGGTAAGCAACATTCCACAGGAGAAACCTGTGTCAAAACATGGAATGAGAATTTAATAGTCTATATATTGCAGAGATTTAAATCAACCACCCAACCTATCTCGCTTGTAAGCAGCAATGGACTGAAGGACTTGGAGGAATTCTACCAATATTAATCAGTTACTACAATATGTCTATTGCTTTATTTTTAGTAACAGACTCTTACTGATACATGTTAGTTAATAGAGCACTGAAAGAACAAAACTCAGAATAAACCAACAAAAAACCAGAAAGAGAACATAGTCTAATAAAATACAACTTGGCTGTTTACTGAGCCTTAATTTGCAATTTGTTTTTCTATGTTTTTCACATAAACAAAATTGAATCATCTCCATCAGCTCTGCCTACAACTAACGAGCTGGAAGCTGCAGTTGGAACGCTCATGTCATCACCTCACTATTGAGCCTCACGAATGTTACCACACAGGTTACAAAGTGGAGTGACAAGATCTGGCAGGGTTCTACTCTAACTCCACTTTCCCAAGTGGTGTGTGTGCAGTCATGAACCAGACTATAATTAATTTGCTGAAGGGTAACATAATCAGTTGCAAAAGCAGAAGAACCATAATTGTCATGTGCAACAACCTACACTGAAAGGAGTAAGCCCAATTTTGAACAATGGTCCTTTCTTGCAAGAAATGGAGCACAAAACCAATACACAACCCACCCTCCTGCCCAGCACTTTGTCAACACAACCCAAACATTTATGGCAGCTCTTCATAGACTTCAATGTAAGAACTTGGGCTGGCTATAATTTGGAGCTTGCCAGTATGTAAAGACTGGTCTGACTTGTGCAACAACTCCCTAATGTCTTAAATAATCCTTTGTTCTCCTCTTCCCAAGGGTGTAGTTGGCATCTGGCCTTTCCATTAGTTCATTACTGTTTTTCTCCTTCCTCACTGCTGTGAAAGAGCAGCATTGTGGCCACCATGAAGTGGTCACTCACCTACACATTCCATCTTTCAGGAGACACAAACAGTAATGCCAGCCCTCCAAACAGCTCCAGTGGTGATGGGAGCGGATCTGCATCCCCCTGTTCGGGAGACACAGCCAGCCCTGTCACCACCCAGAGCGACGGAACGACAAAGGCACAGCCTTCGTGGAAAAACACAGGAGGTTTTCTGCTACGTGGAAATCCTTTTATGGTCTTCCACTAAAGATTAAATTTCCTGGAATTCCTGCTGTGGCCAGAACTGATCCCACTGTAACATATAATCTGTTCCATCTACAGCCCTTGAGTATTACTCCCACACTGCCCATGAAATCCGTGACCTTTCCCAGCACTAGACTTTATAATTAATGT
The DNA here is from genome assembly GCA_013396695.1 of Sakesphorus luctuosus. Taxonomy (NCBI): domain Eukaryota; kingdom Metazoa; phylum Chordata; class Aves; order Passeriformes; family Thamnophilidae; genus Sakesphorus; species Sakesphorus luctuosus. The sequence continues at coordinate 678,667 of VWZD01008796.1, forward strand.
CTTAATAAAATATGCCACAAATCAGCTGCTGCATTATATGGTAAGATCAGACACTTGACCTCAGACACAGTACTGACAGACAAAAAAGCAGAAATATTACAGGAATTTTACCCTCAACCCAATACAAGTGAAGTCATCCCTTTCAGACCAGCACATTTTCAGGTCCTGGTTATGACTTTACAAGCAAATTTAGCTGAAAATGCCATTTTTTGATCCCTTGTACTTTAAAAGTATATAATGTCTGCAGTTCCCAGAGGCTTTTGAAAACCAAAATATTCTTCCTGCACATTGATGCTGCTCATACTTCTTTTCAACCATGACAGGCTACTAAACATACAGGCAAAATCTTTCAGCAAGATCAAACATAACCATTCTCTGCAATAAATTTCCTCTTCATTTTCCCCATGTCATACATCAGGATGACATGCAAAAATCATTTTTTCCCTAGCAACATAAATCAAAAGAGCACTAAATAAATTCTCTGAAATTCTGACATGATTTCAGACATAATTTCAGATTTCCTGTTTTGAACATCTTCATTAGTGGTAGAATGTGAATGTTTCCACAGCACTAAGATTTGCAGTATCAATTTAAAGAGTAAAATGGTTCTAATATTTTAGATCCTGACACAAAGCAGAACATTTCATAACAAGAGCTGTGCTTCCCACATTAACAGACTCACATTTAAGTAGTCAGTTGCCACACTGCACTAATTATGTTAAGTCTCCTGATTAATCATTTTATCTCAGCATTAGTCAAAATTAATGAAGGAAACAATAATTATATTTTAAAATTCAGCATTAATGATGTGAAGTCATAAAGCATCACCAAAACAACACTTATCCAGGCTCTGGGAGAAGTTTCTAAAAGGGGATCTTCATTATTGAGGAAGCTGCTTTATTTCTTCTGTAGGGCTAGAGAAGTTACAAAAGTTTCCTACTTGACAAAATTTCATCTCTATTGGTATCATTTTACTGGCTAAAATACAGAGGCTTGCTCCTCTACACAGCCAACCTCTGAATACACTGCCATACCCACAGTCCAGCTCATCATTTAATTACACAGCCAATTTAACTGATTACAACAGGAAGAAAAGCAGGGTTTGTTTTTGTAATAGATGCTGTTCTGCCACTTAACAAGACCAAAGAGCTCCAAGCCAGCTCAGAGAAACAGCAGCACTGACTCAAGGGGGCAGGAGCAGAACTTGCACAGCATCCTGGGGAAGGAGAAGCGGCTCCCCCGACCCGCCCAGCGCCCACAGCCATTGCCCAACGCGGAGGCCACGCCGGGGCTCGAGCAGAGACGCTCCCAAACCGCGCTGACCCTTCCCTGAGACGGAAAAGGAAGTGTTTGCAAACAAGCAGCGGATGAGCAGTCACTGATAGCTTTTACTCACCAGCTGCACATGTACTACGGGTCTCTTAAATTTCTGCCTTCTGGAAGAGAAGCATCAAGTGCACAGGAACTGGTCCTTCCCCAAAAGCTGTGAGAAAAGCACCCCGCAGCCTCTGACCACACTTCAACCTGAGTGCCCTTGCTCTGCCTACCTGGGCACGGCCTCTGCATGGCAGGACTTCAGCATTTATTTTCATGCTTTAAGCTCAGTTTCACCTCAACACACAACAGGAAAAACAAAACCTTAAATATTGCTACAATTCTGGCAGGATGAAAAAGAGTTTGTTGCTTTATTCCAGCAAAAGCAAGTTCCACCAGTTACCACAGGCTGCTGGGCAGGCTGCAGTGGTGCATTCCATGGAGTGTGGTTGTGGGGCATCCCTTCATCTACTGATGCACTGAAGGAACCATCAGAAGTCACAGCACCAGTCAGAGGAGCTGCAAGGCCCTTCTCTATTCAACTTCACTTATAATCTTAGTGTATATAAAAGCATTTAATGAAAAAAAATACTGAGTTGCATGCCACAGCTCTGTTCACTGTAACTGATCTTCAGTGACTCTCTCTGAGCTATTCACCTTCAAGCAGATAAACATTTGAACTGCATTAATACCCAAAGCACAAATAGGATCCTCTAAGCGAATCCTGTGAAAAGTCTGAATGGCACCAAGAAGCTCCCATGACACTAAACCTTCTCTTGGTGACTGGGATAAGTTTCATTAAGTCCATAGAAAGACATCAAGGCAAATTGAGATACCTGCCTGCTTGGAGTATCAGTCATGTCCACACAGCATGGAGCTGCTCTGAAAATCCTGAGCAATCAGCTACTTCTGTTATCTGTCATTCACTTGATTAAAAACTAAAATGACATTTGGAAGAGGGGGAAAATACTGAAATCCCCTCTGAACATTTGAAATCATCTTAAGTGTCACCCATGCATGTTTTTTATGTTTATGAAGTGGTTATAGCAAAGGCTGGAGGAGTAAGAGAGAACCAGATGAAGAGTAAACAAGTTTGTTGAGCGACAGCACAAACTGGGCAAGTTTCTTCATCCTTGCCATGAGAAAAGGAAGTCGGTGACAGAGAAGAAGGGTCTGTTGTTTTCGGTTTCACTGACTGAGGGCTGGTAAACAAAACAAAGTAAACAGCCGTGGCACATCCCTTGCAAAGCAGGAATTGGAGCCTCCAAGGCTGTCCTGTGTCTGGGTCCCAGCCTCAAGCCAAAGGAAAACACAGCAGAGGGGCTGCAGTAAATCCCAATGCCATACCCACCAAATCCCAACCAGGTTTCACTCGTATTGGTAATTAGCAATACCAGCACTAATTTGTTTGCCTTCATCTAGTTTGCATCAGCTAAAACCTTTATCAGTATAAAATAACTTCAGAGTTTGGTTAGAACAATCTAAAGGCAACGGAAAAAACCCAAACAAATAAGGTCAATCCCTCAAACTTTGTGGCTGTTTGTCCACAGGATGCTGCACCAGTAACATAAACCTTCTGCCTGGGTTATATCCACCACCTTTAGTTCAATCGGTTTTTGCTAAACGTAACATCAAATTAGGTTTTAGATTTAATCCCTCCCCACACTTTAGGGCAGTCTGGCATTTAAGCACAGACAACTTGAGACACCAGTACCAGGCATGTGAGAGGCAGCCATAAAGCCGCAGTAACATAGTACTACAAAACAAAAATGAAAAGGAAGTTGTCTGGAAGTTGATTTTAAAGGATAACACGGGTTGATCAGAACAGAATGTTCCAAAGAGGTCGCTGTTGTAAGGCTCCTTCAAGTAAGAGATCATAGGGAGAAGTACCATTTGGCTCCTTCTTTAGATACTCTGAAAATGTTTTACAACTATCCGGTGTTCACTTAAGACAACAATTATTAATTTATTCTACTCGTGCATGGAAACAATTAGTTTAGTAATCAGTGCATTAACAGACATATCACTAAAACTTTTTTTACTGGTTTAGAGGAAGATAAACACTGAGGTACATCAGTAACACACCCACCAAGTTTTCAATATTTCTCTCAAAATCAACACTTTTATTTTAGTACTGATGCAAAATGAAGATCTACAAACATACACGGCAAACACCTTAACATGTTTTCTGTTGCAAGACAAACAATGAGGTTAATTCTAGTCTAAGGCATGTGTACAGGCATCAAGCAAAAAAATCCATTTATTTGTCAATGCTGAAGTCAATAATGCACTGAACCTGCTAATGAAGATCCACTCTGTCATCACTACTCTCTGTTTAAGAAAAACAAACAAAACCAAACCAGCCATAACCCAGAAAAATCTGACCATTTGTCACAGGCTCCCAAATCTCAGCAGAAAACTACCTGAAATGGCTAAAAAGCAGTTTTGAACTCAGTACACAGAAAATGTCTTACTTCATCTAATGCAGACACTGATGCAGTACTTTGCCAACACCCATTCCAAGTTACAAAGGATTACCTCTACGATAATACACAAATAAATCCTTTTGTGGCTTTCAGTCTGACCTAACAACCTATTTCATTCAAACAAGATCGCTCTCAACCTCTGCAAATTTCATATCCCTCACAGAACCAAAATCCAGAGGAAGAGTCAAGACTCGGTTGAGGCTGTGGGGCTGCATCTGGCAGCCAGCATCCTGTATCCCGGGAAAAGCAGATTCCCTGCAGAGCCCTCCCCAAGGGCAGCCACGAGCACGGAGAGCGGGGGGAGCAGCACGGCTGGGCTCGGTGCAGCCCCAGCCGAGACACCAACACAGACACACCCACCGTCTGCAGGTGCCCGGACACAGCAATCTGGATATTCAGCACTGCGGGGAGGGTTCGAGTTCTCCTTTGTGCAGCCTGGACAGCTCAGGAGTGGCAGGGCTGGCTGGTTACCTGCCCATCAACCACACATCAGAACTCAACTCTTCTCAAGAGAACAGCTTTGTGTTCGAACCACCACCAGTAGCTGCAGAGAGGGAACTTGTAGGTCACAGCTCTTGGCATGCCTAAATTGCTTTTAGAACTTCCTTTTGTCTTGGAGATGTAGCCACAGTGTCAGAAAGGAAAACTTCCCATGAGGTGTAACACCCAGTCTGAAACTCACTGACTTCACGTGAAAGTTCAGTAAATTCAAGCCTGAAATTTTCATCTGCGAAGTTAAACCCAAAAAGACTGGTGGCTGGTGAAGGGACTGGAGCACAAGTCCTATGCCTCGAGACGCTGAGGGAGCTGGGGGTGTTTAGCCTGGAGAAGAGGAGGCTCAGAGGTGACCTTAGCACTGTCTGGAACTGCCTGAAGGGAAGTTCTGGCCAGGTGGGGGTTGGTCTCTTCTCCCAGGCACTCAGCAATAGGACAAGGGGGCACGGGCTCAAGCTCTGCCAGGGGAAATGGAAGTTGGAGAACAGAAAAAAATTCTTTGCAGAGAGAGTGCTCAGGCATTGGAATGGGCTGCCCAGAGAGGGGGTGGATTCCCCATCCCTGGAGGTTTTTAACCTGAGCTTGGCCGTGGCACTGAGTGCCATGATCTGGTAAAGGGACTGGAGTTGGACCAAGTGTTGGACTTGATCTCAGAGGTCTTTTCCAACCCAACTGATTCTATGACTTGGAAGGGAAAAACAAATATTGGTTATGAATTGTGGTCCCCTCTTACCACTGAAGGCATTTCTTCAGTACACAGTAAAATCCCAGCTTTGCATTTCTGACGTTACTACAAACAAAGCCAAAGCATCTCCTTGAAACGAGGAGCTATAATGCAGGAAAGCCAAGGCATCATCTCTGCAAAGGTACTCCCAAAAGGTCTAGCAATAGCATAGGAAGTAGAGAGGATGAACATAACAAATGTTGCTTCAGTTAGGGCATTTTGGAAGGATTAGGAGTTATTATTCCAGGGGCTTCAAACTTGATGAAAACTCCTCCCTCTTCATCAGTACAGTCGTCATCTGTCAACGCGTAAGTCAATGTAAGTGAAAATTACCGAATACTTCTTCTGTTTTAGAGTTTTCTAAAATGGGTTAATTTAACAATAAACAATTTCACAAAAGTAAATTCTTGAGAAAATTTACAAATAACTCTCAGCCTCCCTTAAGGTTGGGAGAAAACAATTTTCAATTACAATTTTTACTACAATCCAGAGTAAAGACAACAGCTTTTGGGCTGTGTTAGTCATCAGTGCAAACTTTACTGTCCTCAGTGTAGAAATTCTGCTCACTGTTTTCTCCTCCCCTACCTCACTTTCCCTGGCATACAACAATCCAGGGGCGTAACCATCAAATACTATAAATTACTCACACATACTCTTTATTTCCAACACCCACCTTTTGGGAAGAGCACATGAAACCTAAAAATTGGCAACAGGAACAAACAGTTCACATTGTTGTGATAACGGGTGCCATAAAAACGTAGAAAAAGAAAAGCAACAGAGAGTACTCTGTACCTGAGGCACAATTTAATCCCAGGGTAACACTGAGGCCACGTCAGACACAGTATTGACAGGTTTCTGTGAGAAATGAGTCAGCTGCACGCCCTGGGGAAGTTCTGTCTCGATTAAAACACTCTCACGAACAGCCATTACTCTGCAGGTGCCATTGAGCCGGGGTGGTGTTTCACTGAATCACCGGCTCCAACACAGACTAAGTCACTCTTTTCAGAGAAATACACAGGACTTTAAGTGAAGGCACAAGACAAATACACGAATTTGCAACTCAGCTAATTAGACTTTACTAAATCCAAAATCTTTGGTGAGAATGTTAGGAAAGGCTACTAGTGCTTGAGTGTTCTGGGGCTGTGGATGCAGGTGGAGTCTGTAACACTCAGTCAGACCTTCAGGTACAGAACCTAAAGTATAGAATCATAGAATAGGTTGGGTTGGAAAAGACCTCCGAGATCATCAAGTCCAACCCTTGGTCCAACTCCAGTCCCTTTACCAGATCATGGCACTCAGTGCCACGGCCAAGCTCAGGTTAAAAACCTCCAGGGATGGGGAATCCACCCCCTCTCTGGGCAGCCCATTCCAATGCCTGAGCACTCTCTCTGGAAAGAATTTTTTTCTGATCTCCAACTTCAGTTTGCCCTGGCAGAGCTTGAGCCTGTGCCCCCTTGTCAGCCCAAGCTGTGGCTCAGCTCAGACACTGCAACCTTAACCCTGACACAACATCCTGCCAGGGCAGTGACCTGTGTAATTGTTTTCGGGTAATGTAACACCTCCTGACACTACAAAAGCAGAAGAGAATTTACAAGTCATACATAATGACAGTATAAATGCAAACAATATGAAAAGAGGATACAGAAAGCAGGGGGGAAGATGAGGAGGAAGTGTGATGTTTTATTTAAGGAATGATATTTTAAGAGGATGATGTACAAAACTGCCAGAGTATGATAAGATGCCAAGTTAAAACATGCAGGGGTCATCATCAGTAAGGAGTAAGGGACTTCAAGCCAACAGACAGGGATTTTAAAACTATCTTCCATAATAAGTATTTTAATGCACAAGACCACAAGTAAGAAACCCAAACATTAAATAAAAAGTTACTGAGCTGCTCTTTTTATTGCGTTGTTACAGAACTAATTCCATCAGATTTGAGTACCAATTTTCCCACTGCCTTGCACCCCATACATTAGATCAGCAATATTTATAAGTAAGTAAGTAAATAAATAAATTTAAATTCTAAGGGAAAAATCACAGAGGCAAAAGAGGAATGCAAAACAATTGCACATGCTTAGAAAGAGGAAGAAATAGAATAAATCACAGAACAGGCTATGGCACACGTTAGTGGGAAGGGGTCTAGTGAGCTATAACTTTCCAAATAACAAAACAAACACTGCCATAAACAGAGAGAAAAGCAGAATTACTCTCCAATGCCCACACAACTGAGACTTGTGACAACTGTGTGGCCACTTCAGGACAAGCTAGGCAAATTTCTTATTTTTAGACCTCAAAGTAACTATTTCTCAGTGAAACTGGAATGTCATTACTACCCCAATACCAGACAGTTCCCTGATACATCATTTATCCCTGAGAATTCCAAGTTCAAACAAATAAAACACAAAACAGGTGCAAGACTGAGGATTTAGACCAAATTTTTACTGAAGGACCTCTCCCATTCGTCTCAGAATGAGGAAGATCGTTTCCCAATTCTGTTTCTAAGGCTGGGAAACAAACTCATCTTCAGTTTAATTGTGGAGAAAAGAAAAATCATTCAAAATAATAAAATAACTGAAATAGTTTTCATGTTACAGCAATTTTGTGACATCTTTGTATTAAGATAAATTATTCCCAAATATGAAGCTGTAAGGTTTTTTGGGTTTGTTTTTTTTTTGTTTGTTTTTAATTGGAAACAACTGTTGTCCTGCTAACCAGAAATCTATGAACTCAACTGATGAAAGCAGCATGACAGATAAAAGGCAGGCAAAAATAGGCTGGAGAGGAGAAATACAAAATAATGCAGAAAAGTTGTTTTAAATTAAAAAGTAATCAGAAATTGCCTAGAAAGGCAGCTTAGTTAAATAAACAAAGCTCAAACCAAATCACTATTAAACAGCATTTCTACAGCAACAGGAATGATTCTTGTGTCCCACTCATCCACCTGTCCCCTGCAACCACCTCACATTCAAGTGTATTCCCATTAATCCCAATTCAAATCTTTCTTCTCCAAGGTTCTCATGTCGTGCCATTTCTGGACATAGGATGGTTTCCTAATGGCAGCAATGACTTTAGTAGTTCTAACACCACCTAAAATTGCCACAAAAATCCACTGACATACCAATAAATAATGTTTCAAAACCAATTAATAAACATCAGTAGCTGGAAATGTTAAGAAGCTTGTTACATTTTTCATTTTTTTAGCACAGACAGATTTTATCCAGTAGTATATCAAGGGAGCATAAAGGAAAATGCAGAATGACATCACTCAGACATCCAGTCCTGGATTTACAGCACTTGTCATTGCTTTGTCTCCATCTCTGCTGGAAGTTACTGCTCTGGGCAGTGCTGGTAAACAGGATCATGTGAGTGCCCTGCAACCCACAAGGGGCAAACTGCTGAATTCACTCCCACTGCCATCACCAGCAGTTTAAGGGAACCTGGACTAGAGAGAATTCCCAGGAAAACAGGTTTGCAAGTTTAAGTCTGTCCACATCCTTGGTGTTGTTGTAGTGAGCTGACCCTTACCTGGGTACCAGGTGCCCACTGAGCTGCTCTCACTGCTGCTCAACAGGTCGGGGGAAGAAGGAAAAACTCATGGATTGAGACAGACAGGGAGGTCACTTACCAATTACCCTCATGAGCCAAACAGACTTGGCTTGGGGAAACCGTGAGCTAGAAATAGTATGGGATGGTGAGAAACACACCATTCTTCCTGACTTCATTCCTTTGGTCCCAATCCGTCCATGTTCTCCCCACCTTAAGTGGCGCAGGGGAGTGAGGAATGAGGCCTGCAGTCAATCCACAGCACTTGGTCTTTGCTGCTCCTTCCTCCTCATACTCTTCCCCTCATCCAGCATGGGGTCCCTCCCACAGGACACAGTCCTTCACAAACTGTTCCAGTGTGGTCCCTTCCCACCAGCAGCTGTTCCTGCCAGAAAAGCTGCTCCTGTGTGGGCTCTTCTCCGGGGGCCGCTGCTCCTGCCAGGAGCTCCTGCTCCAGCATGGGGCTCTCCCCAGGCTGCAGCTTCCTGCAGGGCACATCCACCTGCTCACGGTGGGATACTGGATCTCTGCTTCCTCCATGGCCATCCACGTTCTGCAGGGACACAGCTGCCTCACCATGGTCTTCTCCAAAGGCTGTCAAAGAATCTCTGCTCCGCTGCCTGGAGCGCCTCTTCCATCACTGACCTTGGGGTCTGCACAGTTGATTCCCAGACATTTTTCTCATTCTCCTCTCTCACAACTGCTTGCACTGTGGTTTTTATCCTTCCTTAAATATCTTATCCCAGCACTTCACTGATGAGCTCAGCTTTGGCCAAGGATGGGGCTGTTTTGGAGCAAGCTGGATCTGGCCGTGTCCAACACAGAGAACAGCCCTGCCCCTTGTCACACAGGCCACTCCACAGCCCCAGCTACCAGAACCCTGACATGGAAGCCCAATACACAGGGGCCAAACAGAAACTTTACCATTAATTTAGCATTTAATCTCAAGAGGCAGAGCATACACAAAGCCAAGTCATAAGTATCAGTCTTCAATATGTTCATGCATTATCTCTTGATCCCCTTTCTGCCCCTGAAACATCAACCCTACCAGAAATTCCACTTATTCCCAAGAAAAGCCTCCTTAGGATATTATATCCAAGATCATAAATCTGGGGTGACTACTGATCTTCCACACAATTCTATAAATAGCATTTTAGTCTAAATTAGAGGAGCGCTTTGGAGCAAAGCTGCAGATCATCTCTGTTTACTGTTCTCCAGTTTGTGCCAGAAAGTGACTTGGAAGTCTGCAAAACTGGATTCCTTCCAGTTCAACTATCTGTGAGGTGCACTCCTACCTCCAAGTAATGCTTTGCCCAAAGAATAAGGCCAGGGTCTGATCTACATCTGGAAAAACTGCCGAAACACAGAGGGATGTTGAACTCCCAGCTTTCCCCTCTCCATCTCTGCCTCCTGTGCCACACTCTTTGCCATTGCTACGTGAAATGCACAGCCTGGGCCCCAGTGCAGTTGTCCTTTGATTTGTGTAAGTGTATTTGCTCATTCTTCCCTTTAGAGCTTATCTGCACTATTTATAGAATGGCTTTACATTCTTATTAGTTACCAGACAATGATTTTTAATACATGTTCCATCACTACAAATAGTCTTCTGTGAAGCTTTACACATTATGTAAAACAGGCAATTATCACTGCACAGATTAGAAGGTCATTCCAACGCCTATAAACTAAATAGTAATGGGAATTGGAGTCTGTGTAGCTTATTTTCTCTTTCATCTACAGATTTGGCAAGCTCCAAACTAGCATTCATCCCACATATTTAAAAACCAAACTAGGGTACTAATTCACAGCACAAAATTGACAAAAACATTTATATTGATCTGAGCATCTTTGATTTGTGCAGCGTGTGCTCCACACCACAGTCTGCCAACATGACGGTTTCTTTCACCCAGCGATGTGACACGGCGGCTTCAAGACTCGATGCAGCTGCAGCAGAGATGGAGAAATCTTTCAAAACATATTAAAGTCCTTTCAATGTACAGCTGTCTTCAGAAAAAGGAAAGGATTAGTCAGGTTTTTTCTTTATAGAAGGAGAAAAATTAAGACAGAGAGCAAGAGTGCAGCCATTTATCCCCCCCACGGCAAAGTGCACCGCCTGAGATCAGCAGTGTGTGCACACTGGGGGGCCCTGAAAGCATACCAGAAACACCCAGCACTTGATAATCATGAAGAATTGTTCCACTAATCCAAACAACGTGACTTTAAATGAAACAGAAAATATTTCTTTAGGAAAGATCACAGCATATTCAAGTTACCAAAGTCCCTTCATTAGCACAAACAGTATTTCCTTTCCTATCAGCAAGAGGAAGTCTCGCATCAAGGCAGTTTCTCACATTCCAGTTGAGACCTGTGAACTGCACTATTACCATGTCCTTCAGACTACTGCTATTTCCCACTCAAAAATAAGATTTAGCAACAAAAGCTACACTTCCATTCTAGCTGTGACATCAATCAGTGAACCAAAATGATTGAAATTAAAATTATGAAGGATCTATTTCTAAGAAACAAGCCAGAAACTTACCCTTAACCCCTGCAAGGTACTCCTGACTCAGGGGAGATAAAAATGGCATAGAGAGTGCCTTTTGCCAAAATATTTGGGGAGGAAAAGCAGCAAATAGTGTAGACTAGCAGGTATGGTGAAACTTGCCTATTAACACTCAAATTCCCCTCCAAATGCTTACACATTCATCTTGCCCGGTATATTAGCTAAATCTCAAAAGAAAAACGTCTCTTCTAAAAACAAGCCAAAGAAAAAACAACGATTTTCCCTTTCAGTTTCCAGGGAACAACATTTGCCAGCCCATAAATGCAGAAAGCTTTGTGCCACCTGATTTACCCACAGCTTACAGGCCTTTGCCACTGGCAGAGGGGTTACATTTGAACATTCACCTTCAGATGTAACCAGTGCCTGTGCTGGTGGAAGGAGAGGAAGGTGTGGCCATCACTTGCACCACCACAACATGAACGCTGAGAAGGAGACATTCGATTTTTACACTCCTAAATAGTTTTCAATGATGAATTAAATTACATTGCCACGTAACAATAAAGAAATAAAGAGATTTCTTAGCATTCCAGTCTCACTTACACTTCATTAATATCTGCATTATACTATAATAGTCACAAAAAGGCTCCTAATGTGCCATAGGAATGGAGCATCTGGATTGTGATAATGTGTTGAAAGCACAACAGTGCCATATAAAAAAATTGCTGTTTGCAAGAAAACACAAACCAAACAAACAACAAAACCAATCACCACACACAGAGTGGGAAGAGAGAGAGAAATGTCAACTCCTGCACAGAACTTTCACTCCCCAAGGACATGTGGTTGATTCAACCGTGTGAATCGAGATTGTACCTGGCTTAAAAGCTACCAAACCCCAAAAAAGTCTTCACGGGAACTGTGGCCAGCCAGCCACAGGCACACAGGGAGCCCTCCTGGCTGGCAGGTTCCAAGACTCTTATCCCCCTCATCACCACAGCCCTAACACTGCGTTTGGGCTCTTCTCCTGAAGAGAAGTTTCTGCAGTCAAGTCTCTTTCCTTCCCTTTGTTTATGATGCCATGCAATAAAGCTACAGAAAATAACAGTAGGAAAAAAACCCCTGCATAACCTGGGACATGATGGAGAAGGAGTAAGATTTGTTCCTTGAGGAAATCATTCCCACCAAGGACCTGCCCCCTCCAGGTACAGCTAAAAATGCTTCGTTAGCTGCTTTATTAGCAAGGAGACAGCAGCAGCCTTGCACATCTGTGTACTTATTTTCTCATTTCCACCAAGAATTTAATTAACTGACATGAATTAAGTTTTCTGTTTGATCTGGAAATTCAGTTCAAATTAACATTTTTATGGATAGTTTAATACTAATGCTGACAGATAATTTCCTTTAGAAGAGACTGCTTGGACTTACAACCAGAGGAATGAAACAGAGGAATCTAATCCACTGACAAACCGGTATTTTTATCTGCTGTTAGTCAGGATTAACTAAAAAATTGGCTGTGTTATCTGATTGGAGAAGTCTGGATGTTTTCCTTACAAGCTCTACCAAAAGATCTAGAAGCTTAACAAGACTGAAATGCTTGGAGAGGCCAACTAAGATGCCAAAGGAAGTTGTGAAATGCCAATATACACCAAAGCACTGTCTAAGCCACCCAACTGCACTAATTACCTGTTGTAGAAAATGTCCAGCTGAGACCCTGTCACTTGGAAATATTCACCACATTTTAAGTTACTGAAAACAAACAGGCAAACTTAATTAGCATTTATGTCCATGCTGTTGCTTAATCCTATCTACTGCAATTTAACAAACAAAATCATCACCTTTTCAAGCTGTATTAAATGAATTCTGTACAAGCTTCACAACTCCACAACCCAACACGGTGACCAGCATTCACATTTAACATTGGATTCCAAATTCCATAAGCATGTGGATAAAATACTGGAAACTTAACAATTTAAGGCATAAAAAAATTAGATCACTCATTCCTTACATGTGCAGATCTCAAGGGCACAGTTTTTTCTTCAAGAAAAGAAATATACTTCGTTGTGTCAAATAACATCAGCATTATGCTCTGAGGGTCAAAAAAGAAGAAAAAATTGTACATGCTTAAACCCAAGACATGTACAATTGCCATCTCACCACAGTCTAGATCAGGAAAATATGTTTGCCTGAACCATGAAAATGCAAGACAGAGAAGGAGGTTTATTTTTCTAGGTCCTTCACGCAGCTCACAGCCTTTTCTCAAAAGTCTCCAAACCAAAACTACAATGCCTGGGCTCAGTTGTAAAACTCACACAGTGACAGAAGTACAAGAGCTGCTACAGAGTGAAAGGCACAGGACACACCCTCTTTGCCCTATCCAGATCCAGGCTTGAGACCCAGCTCTGTTGCAAACACAGTGGGCAAATGCCTCAGGCAAAACAGAATCCTTGTCTCAGCTGCCCTACCACTGAAACCAGAAAGCCAAATACACCCATCCTGCCAGCTCAAGCTCAAAACCATGGAACCATTAACCTTCTCAAATGTAAAGCAAAAACTTGAATTAATCCCCAACTATCCTCTTACTTCAAGGAATCCAGTAAACCACCTGACTTTCAGTTGGGCTTTCCACCCAGTCACCAGGTTCCTCCTGCTGGAGTGAAACCAGGCCAGGGTTTGCAGATCACTTTACATTAGCCTGTCCATAGATGGACTGAAAAGAAGCACAACAGCCAGCAATTCTAGCAGGAACAAAAACCCAAATAACCAAAAGCAAAACAATAAAGAACTCCTTTCCTTTTAAATGTGCTGTTTCAGAAAAAAAATCTTTCCAGAGAGAGTAATCAGGCATTGGAATGGGCTGCCCAGAGAGTGGTGGATTCCCCATCCCTGAAGGTTTTTAAACTGAGATTAGCCGTGGCACTGAGTGCCATGATCTGGTAAAGGGACTGGAGTTGGCCCAAGGGTTGGACTTGATGATCTCGGAGGTCTTTTCCAACCCAATCCATTCTGTGATCTACAGGACAAGAACCATGAACTCTGTAGCTGTGCACAAACATACACTCCTAAATGAAGTTTTTTTTCTTGGAGTCTTTTTATTGTGGATGTTTAAAGAAAAAAACAAAAAACAACACACAAAAGTTGCACACCACGCACAGCAAGTCAGATCATCTTCATGGATGCCAACCCAGCTGAGCAGATTTATACCAAACTGAACTCCTGTCCCATCTACAGAAACATCACTGTGAACGTGTTGTGCTCTTCCCTGTTACACTCCTGCATTCTTCGTCACTCTTCCTTCTTTTTCAAACCCACCTTTACAGGAACATTGTAAGCCCCCACGTTTCCCACGTGCTACAAATAAGAAAGCTAAAATTGTATTTCAGGGTTAATTGAGAATATTATATTTTAGGGTCACACCTTCCCAGGAAAACCCAAGACATATTGGAATAACAAGTCATGGTATGAAGCTGGAGATGAGCTGGATTTGCTGTGCTTACCTGCTTATAGATGGGCTCACTTCAGGTGACTGACGTTATTGCATAAAGAGAACTTCCATTTTTCTGTACTTCCTGTACAGCTAAATGAATTCAAGCTGTCTGTATTAATTTTGTTATGCCACAGTTCAATTCCCAAGATACAACATCTACGCACTTTAAATGATGCCACCCACCTAATAACCAAATAAACAGACACTAAAGTAAGTCATTAACAGCTACATATGGCAAAGCAGCACCACGACCTTTCTTAATCACTGCAGCTGGCACCAAACAAATGAGAAGAATAAAATTTCAAATTAAGTTAAAAAATGGCAATAAAACGTCAGGACAAGAAATTCAACAGAAAAGCCACAATGTATATTACCCCCTGAAAGTTACTACTAAAAGTGAGAAAGAGGGAATGCCAGCCACAGAAATTGAGTATTTTAGGTAAAAACACCACACTGTGTCCACTTGTACAATGATCCAACTGTGTTATTACTTGCTCGTGTATCATCCTGAGGTGAATTCCTCACGTTCCTGCTGAAGGGAATCCCAGCAGCACTTCCCACCAGCATCCCTGAAGGAAGGCTGTGTCCATGGATTCATTCATATCCTATCATTGGCTCCTCCCTGGAGCTGACGGGCACCTTTGTGGAGCTGCATCAGCAACTGCATTAGCTGATCATGATTATGGGAACTCAACAAGAACCACAAGTACAGTTTACCAATCCCAATCACTGTATGGCTACACGAATGCTTGTGAAGCTCCGTGGGGATTTGAACTGGGATGAGGAGACAAAGCAGCAGAAGCAAAGCAGAAGGAGTCATTTCTGCTGGCATTAATTATTTGTGAAACCACAGCTGAAACTTTAATACAAATGTCAGAAGAACCTGTTGAAATACAGTTGAATTCTGTAGCATTGGTAGAAACTGAGCCCTGGTAAACAATGAATTGAAGCTGTAAATGTACTGAGGAACTGCAGAATACAATACATTATCTTGCCTACTGTGGGCAGAATTTCATATTAAGTGGCAAAAAAACCAACCAAACAACTAAAAACTCAGCTTACTGAAGAACTTGTTCGTTTTTATTAACTTGGCTCTCCTGTCCAGTCTACCTATAAAAACAAAGCAATTCGAGAACAGGTATACAGGTCTGGAAAAACCTTTACTTCTAATCCAGCTTTTATCAGCTAATGTACTCAACCTGTATGGCAACAGTATTATATGATGAAAAACAAACTGATGTAACACTAGAACCTCCCATAAAAGGCAAAACTCTCAGCCTCCCGTGCAGAGATCTTGTGACAAATAGAAAAATTAAGAGTCTGAAGAGAGTTCTGACATGTCACGAGTTGCCTCAAGGGAATGCATTTGATTGTACCTTTCCTCTATCACCAAAGGTCACAAGAAAACACCATGGCTACTTCGGTTTATTTTCTCCATCTTGCAACTAATCAACTTAGTCCATGCCAAAAGAAATAAACCAAAACAGAGTGTCCATTTCTTGGCAAGTCCAAGCCCAAAACTCAAGTTTCTACCACAGTACCAACTGCAGTGAGTCCAGGCAGTAACTTCCCAAGTTACTCAGGAATTGCTGCTACTGAGCTCTTGCTGCAGAGTTAAAACATTGTTATCCTTGGCTGGCCCAACGTTTACACACCTTGTAGCCCCAAATACTGCAGGGATCAAACATGGGCCTCCTCTTGCGATCCATAAATAATATCAAACCAAAGTTATCTCCACAGGCATCTTCCTCTTATATTGAAACACTGCATCCCTCTTTAATTCTGTGATTTCAATTTAGTTGTCCCATCTGCTTGAAGTATTTTAATACAACATCTCTTTTTATATCCTAACATCAAGGTGATGTTGCCAATTAAGTTCTGCTGTGACCATCTGTAAGAGGAAGGAGGGAGGAAAGCAGTAAACACGAGTATTTCTTTATGAATTTTAAACAACTTGCATTTCAACCAGGATTTTAGGGATGAAAAAAATAATCTATACTCTATATGGACTTCTCTAGGAGAAGCAACATTTGAACTATTTTTTAAAATTCAGAAAGGTTGCAAATGTTTGGCTTTGAATTAGAATGCTTATCAAGAGAATTTTATATTGGCAGGAGTTAGAATTTTACCCAAACACAGACTTTCAATTTCATAAATTGATAAAAGAAATGCAAATATTACAAAATATAATAATGGCAACCCCTTCCAAATTTCTTTACAACTTCATGTGCACCATCAGACTTATAGAGCACATAAAGTGTTACCCTCTTGACAATAAATGGACTAGAGGCATTTCTTTAACTGACCTGGTATTATCTAAATAAGGTAAAGGTCTGGGTTGTCCCAAAAACTAAACTCACGAAAAGCAGAAACAAATCTCTACACTCTCAGCTTCACTGCAACTGGAAATCTATGGAACACAATTACAGGACCTTTTTTCCTTAAAAAAGTAATTCAGTAATTCAATTTTTAAGCAGCACGAGATCAAAAACAGGATGGAGATGTGAGACAGTGTAAAGCAAAACTGAGTGTTCAGCTCTGCATGGAGCACTAAGGAACACCCCGAGTTTACTGAAGGATTTTCTCTGTCAGCCCCAACAGCCAAAGGCTGAATACAACCCCAGAACCACAGGACTTGCACTGGGAGATGAAGTGGGTACTCCTGCTCTCACTGCCCAACTTCTTGCATGATTTAGTCTTGAAAACCACCTATTTACCACCCTCTTATGATACAAAAAATTAAATGTAGTTTAAATAGTGGCATAGGTCATGGCCACAATGAAAACAAACTCTGGCCTGTAAAAAGCAAAATTAGACTCCACCATCTGGCAGGCTGTTCAATTATCCCATTAAATCCACATTTCAATCCATGAAATGTTAGTAATGGGGTTCTTTTAAACTGCATTTTGCAGGAATTGTATTTTCTTCTCCACTGTAGCTGTGCTTGCCACAGACCTTATAACAAGCTTCTGGTGTTGAGTGATGGATGCAAAGAGACACTCTCTTGGCTATTAACAGGGTTTCTGGGTCTCAGTCTGAAAGTAAATCTTGGGAAAATTACAGGCCAGAGCAATCTTTTTCCCCACAACCTTATATACTATTTATAAAAAGAGTTATACGCTTAGGACATTCAGTCTGAAAGAATTTTTAAACTTGGTACTACATACTAATTATGCAATTAACACATTGTGCTCCTTTGCAGCATTTCTCTCCCAATTAATTGTACTCTAATGATAAGCACCTTTTCAAAGAGGAAGAGAAGAGGATGCACCTGAGGAGTGGGAGTTAAAGCAGTGAATGTTTAGTAACACCAATGTGAAAGCACATTGGTAAACACTCCCCACACTGTCCCGTGTCTCAACGAATTCACCTTTGCATTCTCAGTGGGGCTTCCCAGCAACTCCTCCTCTACATTTTCCCATTTACTGAAAACAGCAATGAGAGTGAGTCATTCCTGCAGAATACAGTCCTTCACATACACCAGATGCCTAATGTTGCATGCTGTGAAGTGAAAAAAAGAAATTAATGCCTACTCAAATTACAGTATTTATCACAGAAGCCTGTCAGCACTTTGCATCTTTTGTAAATGTTTTCTTTGGACTGTTTGGAATTTTTTTAATGTTAAGAGCTTAATATTGCTTGTCAAAATTCACTACCAAGTTCTGTAAGAGCTAACATCTAATTAGCTCAGAGAGCAGCAGCTTGAGGATACTGCCCTAACAATGACCCAAAATTAATGTCTGTTAACAAGGGAGCAAAACAAACGGAGAGAAAAAAACCTCGAAGATTTACAGCTGAGAAAACGAGCATTTCCTCATGTTTTTTCAAGGCTTTCCTTTCCAATTCCACCACATCTGTTCCTATAAATAACACCAAAAATGCTTATCTTTTTAGATCAGTTCTTACAGTACTTCTACAAAAATCCTGCCTGACTGAGGAGCTGCATCCAGAACAGACAAGTAGAACTCGCGCCCCTCGTTCCTCTCTGGAGCTGGTGGAGTGGAAGCACAAATCAGAAATGAACAGGGAACAGCACTGAAGTCGAATAATTCACTGTGATGAAATTACACAACTGTTGGGGGGAGATGTTCAACCAATCACTGCGAAATCTAAGGAACTAATTGGGAAGTTTGCCTTTTTTAAAATTTTTTCCAGAGTAAGAGAATAACAGCTGAGCCCAGTTCTACCTTTACTCATTTTGTTTACCTACAGAGGTGTTTAATTAACTGACTGGTCAAAATTAGAGCAGCCTGATGTTATTAGATGAGTGATTTAAAGTAAAGGTACTTGCCTTCAGCCACACATTACATGCAAGGGCAGAACAGCCCAAGGACACAGGAGCACAGGCACACACGGATGCTGTAGATCCTAAATTATTCATGACCTATTCAATACAAAATAAAGTGGCCCTAGAAATTTAATTTCAGTAAGAAAGGAATGGAATTTTTAAGACATCTCTACAAATTATTTAGTTCCTCTACAAACCATATATTCAGCAGTTGCAGATAATTAAGATACAAAAGTACAGAAGAAAGAAGTGTTTAATCAGTTCCTACTTATTTAAGTGTGCCAGATACCACAAAGGATGGCACTACTTCAGCACAGAAAAAAGTGTTCAACACACTGAACAAGAACAGCATTTAACATTGATTATTTTCAAGCAATAATTTAGTATTTCAGTAATGTTTTGAACACTTGCAAGAGGCATTTTGGATTTTGAAGTTAGCTGTAATCTAGAAATAATCTAATTGTAAAACCTAACCAGCAGCACAGCTGTGTCCTTCCAGCCTCTCATTTCCATAAGCACTAAAGAAGCTATTTTTGCTCTTATTCTCATTTAGAGCATTAAGACTCTCAAAACTATTCTGATGGGATTACACGGAATACAGTTGCTATTTTCACAACCTGAGCTCTCCAGACAACAAAAACGTTTTTACCACCAAAAAAAATAAGGAAAAGATCTTCAGAACAACAGCAGCAGTTACAGATGCTGACAAACTCAATCTTCAGCATAATAAACGTCACCAGGATTCTCTTTGGGAAAGCTGCAGTTGCAAAAACGATAATCATTAGGCTTAATGTAGTTCTAAGCCAAATTATGGCAGCTGTACATGCCACAACAAAGAACATCTCTAAGTACACACTTCATTTAACTACAGCCAACTCCAAAATATTTCTGATTTACAGCAAATTCCTGAGAACACAGAACATCTCCCAGTGCTGCTCTTACCTTTCTTAGCAGCACCTGTTCTCCGTCTTGCCGGCGACACCAGATCCTTTACAATCTGCAGCACTTGAATCATTGCTCGTTAGCAAGATCAAAGGGACAAGGTGCTCCTCGGAAATTCCAACAGGTTTCATTACTAGAGCTTATTACATGGCTGTCTTCAGTATGCTGAAGCAAAACTGATGCAGGAACAACTCATCTACCTCCACAGGAAGATTTCTGCCTGACGACTCTACAGGCTGGGGTGATGGATTTAAAGTGACTTCAGCACAAGGAGCAAGGAACTGCAAGCAGTCCTAAATGTATTTCTACAGAACATTTTAAAATTATTTACCACAGAGAATGCATACTGATCCCTCTAAATAAAGTTTAAAGGAAACATTCACACCACAAAGTAGCCAAAGAAAAACCCACTTGCAATGACTGCTGACAGATGCAGCTCCCCTGGGCTCAGTAACTAAGAAGTGTGGCTGCATCCTCCTTTCAAGTCTGTCTCAATTCACAAAATTCCACGTAATGCTTAAAGACTCCAGTGCAGTGCAGAGCCAGCATCAGACCCATCAACAGAACTAAAATTAAATCCAGCCTGCAAAAGCTCCATCAGGCACAGGCAAGCTCCTGCTAGAGACAGTCACTGGGTCCCTTTTCTCCCCCTTGAACACAAACCTCTGACACCCCTGTACGTGACAGGAATTCTCACACACTGGGAGGCAAGCTGGAAATCCTGGGAGTATTTCAGGCATTCTCTCTCCCACCACCAGAGGCCCAGAGAACTATTTCAGCAAAGCTATTGTGATTACTTCTGTCAGGTAATTTTAGGCAGACAGATTGCAGTATGTGCCCCCCCCACATTTTTAATGCCATCTGGAAAATTCACAGAGGCCCTTCATAAGTGTCAAAACCTCTGTGGAGGCAACAAAAAAAAATCATGAGGAATCATGTTTTATGGGATCACCTTAAATAACTGTCAGCCCTGAACAGGCTCTGTGAACACTTTAGAAAACCGAATTCCTGCACAGCACAGCAAGGCCTCACACACACAAAGAGATTGATTAGGAAGCCAACTACATGTTCTGAAAACCATAACATTAAAACAAACCACAGGCCACACTCTCTGGCCTTTAGACCTTCTGTTCCCATTGCTTAAGTGTTAGATGGGGTGGGGAGGAGGAGGGGTCATCTCTTTCCATTTCCAGCTGCTCATCACAAGCATTTTGGATTTATATTTGTTGGCATATCTATCCACATCCATGTCAGTCTCTTGAAACACACAGAGCACAGGCACAACAAACCACTCCTGTTCTGTCAGTCTCATTTACAGCCTGCCCATTAATCCATCTCTGCTAGAAGTAAGAGCAAACCAGTCCTATCGGATTTGGGTTGGCAAAACAAAGACAAGTAAGACCATTCTCCCTGACAAGCTGCCCAGTTTCTTCTCCCACCCTGCAAACATTCAAGTGTCCACCCAACAGGAAGCCTGTAGACATATTGTGCAACTGCAACTTACCTCTTCCTGAAAAAGGATTCTTCGAAGCACAGAAGCAGAAGTCTCAACTTTCTATATTAAGAATAATTTCTAAGTTCTGGACCTAAACTTAAATTCAAGGTTTAAGACAAATGACTTTATACATTAGAGAGGTATGGAGAAGATTAATAAAAACAGAACTTTCCAGAACAACTACAATTTCAGAACATTTAAATAAGATGTAAAACACAGGGTTGTGTGATGAAGTTTACCTAGAAGCCTGTTACTTAATAATCCAGTGCTCAAACTGCTGCTATAAAAACAGTTCCACAATTATCTTGCCATGATGTGTTTGTTGGGTAATTAAACAACCTGTTCTCAAGTCACAGATACAAACCCAAAGGAACACTTTTGGTGGTCCTTTTATGAACATATTGTGGATAGGAGGAAAAAGAAAAAAAAAGAGTAAGGTAGAATGAAGTCTTCAACAATAACATCCACTTGCCCTTCCAAATCAAGAGGATACCTTGAAGGTCCAAGAACTGATTTTTAACTGCACTTGATTACCTCATTTCTACAGCAACGTTCTCAGGTACTTGAACAAGGACAGGCACTCAGTACCCATTCCCAAATGTGGGAAGGGAAGTTGTTCCGTTTTCTTCCAAACTATCCTGGTAATAAAGATGACTGACTGGAAAAGGACCCTTGCATGATTTGCAGGTCAAGTGAACTGTAGTGAGAATACAAAGCCAGTACCTACTAAAGTTTGCAGAATAGCCACTGGCAAGGCTTTCATTCCTATTATCATCAGTATCCCTCCCTCCACCAGCGGCAGGGGGATTTTAAATAGCTGAAGCTGCTCTGAGTGTCTAAAGAGAGACACACAGAACTTCAGGCCTAGAAACCATTTTCACACACATGTGCCTTCCTGAACATGAAATCACCTCCAAAGTTGAAATGCACTCTCTCCTTTGTTGTCACAATTGGCATGTAGAAAGAAACTGAAAAAAACCAAAAGCCTGAAAATTAATTTAGGAAAATGAAAATCACTTCACTATAAACATTCTGTGTGCAACATAGAGAAAACAGTGCAAGTCTGACACAGGCACATGAACAAATAAATCACTCAAACTTTGAGAATCACACAGCAACCTTTGTGGCTGCTATTTGTCTTTCCCCAACTCAATTCATACACTAAGACAGTAACACTAAACCTGCTTTAGGACAGTGGCAATACCAAAAAGACTTCAAGAAATAAAACACACTAACTAGTTAAATCATGTAATTTCATCTGTTACTCATGAGTCATAACTTGGTTATAGTTCACTGTTATCTTTGACTGATACTGAACCAACTGATATTTCCATACAATCTGCCACTGCAAGTGCCACCTCTCAGACCTCACCCTGACAGGACACACTGTGGGCAGGGATATCCACACCCCCGAAGTTCAAAGCAATGCTGACATACACAAACAAGGTGAACCACAAAGAAACTATGTCATGATTCCAGTGTAACAATTCAAGCACATTCTATTGGAGTAGAAAAGGAGTGTTTGTATCAGAATCATAGAATCAATTGGGTTGGAAAAGACCTCTGAGATCAAGTCCAACACTTGGTCCAACTCCAGTCCCTTTACCAGATCATGGCACTCAGTGCCACGGCCAAGCTCCCTTTAAAAACCTCCAGGGGTGGGGAATCCACCCCCTCTCTGGGCAGCCCATTCCAATGCCTGAGCACTCTCTCTGCAAAGAAGTTTTTTCTGATCTCCAACTTCAATTTCCCCTGGCAGAGCTTGAGCCCCCCGTGCCCCCTTGTCCTATTGCTGAGTGCCTGGGAGAAGAGACCAACCCCCACCTGGCCACAACTTCCCTTCAGGCACTTCCAGACAGTGCTGAGGTCACCTCTCAGCCTCCTCTTCTCCAGCATAAACACCCCCAGCTCCCTCAGCCTCTCCCCACAGCACTTGTGCTCCACTCCCTTCTCCAGCCTCGTTGCTCTTCTCTGGACCTGCTCCAGCCCCTCAATCTCTTTCCTGAACTGAGGGGCCCAGAACTGAACACAACACTCAAGGTGTGGCCTCACCAACGCAGAGTTCAGGGGAAGGGTCACTGCCCTGGGCCTTTAACTTCAAAATTGTAGAGAATACAGAAATCATGCACATAATCAACAAAAACATTGGTATGAGAAGGGGCACTTAACCAGGGTGAGATTTTATGGATCACCTTGTACAGACCTTGATCTCTCCTACCCATTATAAAAAAAAAAAATGACCTGCATCCTGATTAGTCAGCTATCACAATTCAGAATAAAAACGGTGTCATTAACATAATTATAATTAATTGATCTTTGGAAGCAGTTCTTTTTCGTGACACATATTGCCAGGAGGTGACATATTTACAGCAAAAAAGATGCTGCAGAAGTTATGGCTCAGTGTTTGTCAAATGACACGTGGGGGTGGGGAGATGAAAATTTAAGTTTGAGGAAGATTTGATATTTTCTCTTTCACTCTCTTGTTCTAATCTGTAATGTTTATATATTCATGGCATTCTGTCTAGGCCATTAAAAAGCCATCAAGAACCCTCAGGGTATTCCCAGGCAGCACTGCAGCTTCCCAAAATGCACCTGCTTGTGTGCCCTCATTTAGAGAAAGATGTACAAGCTACTAAGAGGAAAAAAAATAGCCCAGTGCAAGGGCTTGAGGGCTTCTATTCACAGGAACAATAGCCCTGCACACATTTGAGTTGAGATGGAAAGTTACTGTCCCTGTTCTTTTCCCATCTCACATCAACCTGAACTGCCCAGAATTTGGCTATTCCACATGCCCCACATCTCTGCAGAAACCTGTGCAGGTCTGCCTTCATCATCCCACCTTGTGCTCCTCATAGCCAGAATTATGTCCTCTTCCCTGCTGCTGCATTCCAAACACAGTTCAGAGACCAAGCTGGTCTGACACTTGCAGGAATGGAGAGCACAGGACAAAATGGCCAGCAAGGCACTAACCCAGATCCAGTCCTGTTGTTCCCTGTTTTAATGGAAGTGGGATCGAGTTTTAAGTTCTCTGGAGGGCAGATAAATACACAAAACACTCATTCTGCTCTCTCTAGTTCTGCAATAAGGCAAAGTCTGATGTTACAGGCAGGAGAAGATTGTTCCCAAGAGCAGGGTCCATTTGCCCTTTGGACCTTTCTCTCTATGCTTTAAAGCCCAAAGAGGGTTTTGGCAAGTTCCAAAGTCAGCAGGACTGTCCCAACAGGGGCTATAAAAACTCCAGTGCCCCCAAAGCCAGGGCAGGGATCCTAATGAGCCATTGGAATGTTTGCTTTAAAAGCTGCACTTTGGAAACCACACATGGCAAAACTGCTCCACCCACCCTCCCATCTTAGCAAAGAGGCTCAGAAAATGAAGATTTTCCTCATCAGGAACAACAACTATTTTATATGCAGGATAGAAGTCCTCAAGAATGGATTAAAGGATTAAGGAAATACAAGTAAGGCACATTAACTGGGAAGAGATTATTTAAGTATCAAATAGAAGGAAGAGCATATTGTAAGAACATTTGCACAGTGTCTTCACAGTAAAAACTGCTTATTTCTTGCAAAAAATAATAAATTCAGATAAAGTCTACCTGGCAGCTAAGTTATGGCAATACCTTAACTATCCACAGAAATATTTTGGTTTATGATACTCCTCTCTGACTTTTCCTGTCAGAACTGGTTTACAAATTAGTAGCTCAAAAGAATTAGGCATTGAGCTTTAAGACAGGCACTACATCATGATAGAAATTATTACTAAAGCAGATATAAATTAGGTTATCTATTCTCCCTCACTAACATTTTAAATTAATTTTCCAATCTATGAACTGAAGCCTACAGTTTTCATTAAGTTT
Organism: Sakesphorus luctuosus; assembly: GCA_013396695.1. Taxonomy (NCBI): domain Eukaryota; kingdom Metazoa; phylum Chordata; class Aves; order Passeriformes; family Thamnophilidae; genus Sakesphorus; species Sakesphorus luctuosus. The sequence goes on from VWZD01008796.1 coordinate 703,791, forward strand.
TAAATAATCTATTGTGGTTGGAAGTGGAGAATTCCAGGGTTCTAGATCAATAACTAACCCTTCCCATAAATCTCTGAAACCTCAAATTATCTTCATTATTTTCTACAGATCATTTTTGGAACCATGAAAACGATGGGGGCAGGAAGGAGAAACTAATGGTGTCAGAAATTCTGGTAGCCTCTCCTATAAAAATGTTTGCATTAGTCATACAACCCCCTTTACTATTCAAGGCATTCATTTTTCAAAAATTACTGCTTTTGGCTCTGCATTTTGTGAAGTTTCCATCAAAATAAATAAATATCCTCACAGTCTTCTCAATGGTCCTACAGAGTCTGTAACTGGTTAATCCAACAGAACGTGCTTCCACTGAGGAATATTTTCCCCTTCATTTCTAGCACATTTGCTACCAATTTCAAAGCACGAAAGTTTGGCTGCAGTTTCTAGAAGAATCTAATGCACATATATGAGCCTCATTTAGAAGGCATCTTCATGGGAGCACAAAGTAGGTTGATCTAGAGGCTGAAGAAGTAATAATTGCAAGAGAAAGCTGTTTTTTTAAGTCTGTTTTTCTTTTTACTTTAAACATACAAGAAGCTGTTCATTAAATTCAGATGATGGAGAACTTCAATAAATGGTCAATGAAATTACTTCTGCCTATTCCAGGCAAAAACGTGAGAACCCAAAACAGAAAAACAAATGCAAAAACTGGGGAAAAGGGAAGACAGAAAACCACACTGCTACGTTCAGCAGACCACAGTGAAGGAAAACTACACATTGCACAATCCTGTCAACTGCACAACTCACTTACTTGTTACCCTTCTTACTCAATTCTCTGTAGGTTTTACCCTTCACCTTTTGCTACGACATGTTCTGTAAGTGGATCTTGATTATAACAGACAGGGAGTTCCCCAGAGCCACCATGAAGCCAAGGGAACCCCCGTGTAGATCACTTTTACCATCCCCCCAATAACAGATGAGATCAGTATTGGGAGTTTGTGTTCAATTGTCTTGATGCACAAATAAATTAAAAATGCAAAAAGAAAGTATGTATAGATGTGTCATTTATCTTTCTTCTTCTCAGTAAGTGTGGATTTCATACCTGTCACCTCCATGAGCAAAGTAAGGGCACCGCTTTTCATCTTTGCTCGTGCATTTCCTGTCAAACTGCACCATCAGATTTAGACATACAAGTGTGTCTGGACTACACAACTGAGCAAGAGTTGAAAAGGTTCCAAAAGCTCTTTGGTATTTAACCTGTAAAGACTTATCAAAAGGAATAGCTCAGGCTACAGTGCAGAACCCCTTAGATACAACTGAGGTACTTCATTGTCTTTTGGGTCTGTGTGGCTGGGATTGCATTAAGCAATAATGAAGATGCTGTGATAAAGAGTAACTACAGAACCACAGATTCTTATTATGGATCTTCAAATTAAATCCATTTCTTTCTCCTTTCCCTCACACCCATGCCCTTCAAAGGCCAAAAGGCCACTTTGTAAGGCACGCTAATTGGTAAAGAAAGCACCAACAAACAAAATGGCATTTTCCCCAAAAAAGAAAGCTGTATCTAAGCCACCCATTTAAAACATTTGATAAAATAAGGGGGTTTGAGTTTTTTAAAAACAAGATCTCATCTCAGGGAATGCACAAACCCCATAAAATTTCTCAGTCTTCCTCATATTACAGTCAAAATCTTAATATAGATTTAGTTCCAAATGAAAGTTATTCTTGGAAAAAAGTTCCATACTGTAAGTCTCAGAAAGAAATCGAACCCTTATGAAGCTGTAATTACAACAAGAGATTTTCTCCAAGCAATATGCAGCATTTCCTGCATGTGCAGCATTTCAAACAGAACATGCAGCAATTTCACATCTCCTGGATTTGGGTCATGGTTATAGTTCTAATCAACAGATTTATCTTCAAGCTAAAGGATATTATTAAATATTCTGTCAAACCCAAGCACGCAGAAAGAAACCACACTAGTCATTAAAAGACTCTTCTTCTTTTTGCAATATTAAACAAAAATCAAAACTATTACTATCTTACATGTGTTAATTCTGAAGTAAAAGTCAATTCATTAGCTCAATCAGGCAAAGACTGATAAAAGTGAATGTGTTTGATTCAAAGAAGGTAGAAAAATACAATCTTTGCTGTTAATGTAAACCCTTACTTGGTTTCTTTTTGAAGAGAATATGAATGAGAGTAATAATCTTGTACCTCCCTGAGGCAAAGAAAAGCCAGAAAATTCTATGCATTGCTGTTTGTTAGTATGATTAAATCCTTCACTGCATGTAACATTTCTATGCTGATATTTAATCCAAGTAATAAAATGCAGCTGTACCCAGTTACCAGGAAGAACATCAAACCTCATTAGCCCACTGCAAAACACACACTACTTTTATTAGGCCCTGTATTTGCAGGCGTAGTTTGTGTAGCAAACAGTACATGGTGTGCCCTTCTGTCTCTGCAAGAAAAATCAACTTTTATAACAAGTTTTTGAATACTTTGTAACAGGCTAATCTAACACGAAAGTGGCATCGATTCCCACAAACACAGCTCACCGTAGTGGTGAAAAGCTCTTACAAAGAGCCACATGGGAGGGAAGAATTCCAAGAGCTGCTGAAGGAAATGAACCTGAAGGTCACACAGATCAGCAGAGATCCACCCTCCTGTAAAAGGAAGTGTCCCTGGCTCTGTTTGCTCATTGTGTCCCAATAGGACACACCATCACCTGTTCAACTTTCAGAATGTGCCTCCTGCTCTCCTTGCACACTCACTCAGCAAATGCAGTCTGTTAAAGCAGATATTAACTGATGTATTTTAACATCCAAGCTTAGCACTTGGATATAACAATCATGTTAACCGTGACTACTTAAGGTTAATGCCAGAGTTATATCTGAGATGTTTCCTGCTCAAGTGGCTGTCTGTGGTTCCCTTCATGGTTACCTTTCCAGAGAGAGTGCTCAGGCACTGGAATGGGCTGCCCAGAGAGTGGTGGATTCCCCATCCCTGGAGGTTTTTAACCTGAGATTGGCCATGGCATTGAGTGCCATGATCTGGTAAAGGGACTGGAGTTGGACCAAGGGTTGGACTCGATGATCTCGGAGGGCTTTTCCAACCCAATCAATTTTATGATTCTATCTCTGGTTTGCCTGTTCTTAAAAATTATTTCCTGCGCTGTGACAAGCACATCCCACCTGCTCCATATCCAGTCTTATTTCCCATAAAACACACACCTGCCTCCACTACTGAAGAGAGTTCATGTATTCCCTCATCAGTGCAAAACATGGTGGAAACACCTGGACATCTAATGACACAGTCCCCAGTCTGGCAGAGAGAAAACTGCAGTTCTCCTGTAGCTGTAGGGAATTCAAAATCAGGCCAAGTTTCAGCCAACAACTGCCCCTGGTCCAGACCAGAAGGGATTGAACCCCATCACTGCACACAATGTTACAGTCAGCATTGCAATCCACTAATTTGACTCCCACTGGTGCTCCACCAATGCTACAGGAACAGGAAAATAAGTGCCATCATCACCCACCTGCAGTGGATTCACCCTTGAACCCAGTAAGTTCAGTTTCACTGGACAACACACGGGTAACCCAGCCCTGTTGTATCATCCTGTAAGTGCCCTGAATATACAGCATCAAACAAAACTCCAAATTAAGAGTTAGTTCTCCAAAATGGACATTCCACTTACTCACTGATGCATTAAAAAAAAAAGAAAAAAAAACCACAAGAGCTTTGCAGTGAGTTTGTCATAAGTATTATTTCTTTCAGTTTGTTTTAATGCATGGTGAATAAATAAATATTGAGATGTCACTGAATGTGACTCATCAGCCTTTGCTCTAAAATGAAAACTTTCCTACCACATAGTTAAAGTAAAACCTACAAATATTTTTGTCACTGCTTCTGGCCTAGAAGAAGAGTATGGGGGGAGGGGAGAGGAAGTGGGAAGGAAATAAAAAGCAAAACTGATGCTTTGCAGTTTATAGCTCACTTTTTACTGCAAACCTTAGAAGTAATTTTTCCTCTCCTCCTCTCCAAGACCAGCCCTGACATCCTTCAACCACAATTACCAAGAGTTGCTGTAACTGGGGCAGAGGGGAAGCTGAAAGCTTGTCTAGTTTTTGCAGCCAGATATAAAATAATCTGAACTCCTTTGCAGCTCTCAAGACAAGCAGGGTCTGTAGAACAGCCTGAACACAACGGGGTGTGCAGCACAGCACCACTCCAAGATCCAAGAGCTGCAACCAAGTGCCACCTCCAACAGCAAGTTGGGGGGAAAACAGGGAATTTGGAGTTTGGGTTATGCCATTATAGGTTTTGTACAACTTAGAAATAGTAGGGACACAAAATAAAAGTCCTCATATAATGCTGTACAAAATTCTACCAAAAAAAAAAGAAAAAGAGAGAAGGGAAAAGCTTTTTATTGAATGCAACAGAATATGCTGGTGAGAGACTCATTTCCCCATGTCTCTAAAACTTCTGGAAACTCTGTCTGCTGCTCAAAGGAGCTCTGAGTGAGCCTTTCAGCACCCTACCAGGGAATTAGGCAGGTTTTCAAAGAGCTTTTCAAGGGTAAAACAGAAAGCCTGCATTCAAGAGTCCTCTCCTATGGCAAACCAAACTTTTTTAAAACAAAGTGCCCTTTTACATTGGAGATCTGTCAGATTAGTGACTGCACTGCCCAAAAGCACTGGAGATTCCAGAGCGTGTTGGTGAGCTTTCCATTCCAGAGACCATTACGTTCCATGAAATAAAACAGGGCAAAGAGGAAGAGGGGAGGGGAAAAAAAAAGAAAAAAAGGAAAAAAAAAAAAGAAACACAACACACTAACTTGCCAAACTAGCCTGGGAGTCCTACACAGCTTTCTGCTCCCTGCAGAAATTTCAAGGATAGGTCCAGGTTTACAAACAGCCCTGAAAAAGTTCCAGTGCCAGTCTCCCACAGAATTTTAGGAATTAAAATACCTTAATTATAGGGGGGGTCTTTTGCAATGAGAGATTAAACAAACCCTGTAATCAGTTGATTGATAGGATATCACCTAAGTGCAGCCACTTTGTTAACACAAACATCTGCAACCATCCTTTAAACACTTAAAGGACAACAGGTTGGATAGTTTAAGTAAAGAAAAGATCTTAAATTTCAACAAGCATGGAGCCAGTAATCTTGCAGACATTACTTGCATAACCCAACTTCTGGCAGCAAGCCCAAATATTTTCCATCTGTGCTACAAATCAAAGAAGTTGTTTCCTATCAGAAGCTGGGTAAAGAATGTCAGAGTAGTTTTCCTTCAAACACAGTCAACTTAGCCTAAAATGACCACAAATCTTGTAAATCTGGTGTTTTGTTTCTTGAATATGGACATGAATAACATAACATAAAATGAGGCTGCAGTTCAGTTATTCTTCTGTGATAAAGTCACACCGATGAGCAGCAATAGCTTCACTTTTCCAACACAGTGGAGCATCTGATTCCATTATTTATACGGGAAGGGAGAATCAACATGACTCCCAAGAGACAAGGAAAGTCCTCTGAACACCTCACTTAGCACTGCTGTTGGGAAAGTTCTTCAGTGCATTTCTAGTCCTTCATCCAATTGATCTGTCCTGTGAAATGTCTGATTCAACAGGAACACCCCAAGGAGGGAGCTCAAAACTGCAGCCTCTGAAAGTCCTCCCTGCAGTCACTGGAATGTTGTTCTGTGTCTGCACAGCCCCATGGCAGAGAAGGAGGTGCCCACCCAAACAGCTACACCTACAACTGCCGCTTTTCATCTCTATTTCGGTTGGGAATTTCCTCCTTCGGAATGTACTTGAATGCCACCCTCAACTTATCACAGGAAGAACAGGATCCCAGAAATATGAATTGCCTGCACAGTGGTGGACACTCGATCCTCACTCCAGAGAACAAGGTTACCCTGTTCTTGCTGCAGGAGTGCCACAGACCCACCATAAAGACACCATTGTGCAATGCTCTCCATAGAGGAGCACAGCGAGAGGCCCCAAGACTAAGATTTAAATAAAAACCCCTGTAATGGGAGAATATTATCATGCCAAAGGCATGTACTCAGTGTACACCAATTAGTCATAATAATTCATCACTCCTTACTGGCCATCAATCAAACACTGAGAGGCAAAGGATTTAAAAGGATGGCTCTCCCCCTCTACATAGAAACTCATGAATAAAAGGACTGTCACATACTTTATGTAACCATGTAATTTATAAGATAAAGAGAAAATAGTTACATAAAATATTTATAACAAATGAAATATGTAATGAATGTTTAAATATATATATATTACTACCATACCCATACAGTGTCATAAAGTAAATAATTCAGAATAATCCAGCCTTAATTTTCTTTACAAACATGATAAAATAAATATGAAGTGCAGGTGCTGAAAAAGGACAAGTGAAGTGCCTAAAAGTGTGTATACAAAAAGACTGGTCCTCCAATAACTTTAATGATGGTAATTTTCCTGCCACAGCACTGTCAGCTCAAAATTAACAACAGTTTCCTGCCAGTGCCAACAACTTGGTTTACAAACAGAAATTACATTGCTTTAAAAGAAGGTGTCATGTTCCACTAACTTATTTAGACAAGCCCCATCAACCTGAACATCAATTTAAACCCATAGGGAAAAAGCCCAACTGAAAGATTTGAAGTTCCCTTTATGGAAAAATAAATAAAAAAATTAATGTAGCACCTTTCAAAAGTCTTCAATAAATGTATCTGAAATACATACAAAGGGTTTTAAAAATTTAGCTTTACTATAAATTTAGCTTTAAATGAAACAGTAAATATTACACAATACCTGTCTGTTAGCAAAGCCTAATAAAAAGTGACACTACTGAACTTGTACCTACTACATGCAGTTTATGGATGTGATAAATATATTTTTGGTAGCTGCAACCTCCTGCAAAGAAGTGACTTTCCTTCAGTCTATAGAGACTGAAGACCTACTTTGTTTAAGTAAAAAAGTGAAAGAACCAAAAAGAAATTGCTTATCTTCCCCTTTGATCTAAAAATAAATTCTAAGTGCAAGGGAAGTCACAACTTACCAGTACTAAATATCCTAAAAAGCGACCCAAAATAAAAGAAGCATTGGGAAAAAAATGAAAATAAATGTAAAATCTGTTTAAATACATGCAAATGTCAACAAGCTTTCATTTGTGTTCTGATATATTTAAATAGCTGTACCATCAGAAAAACAAACACCCACAAGGTCTGAGAAGTTGCATCATTACATCAATTGAATAAATAAGAAATCCAACATAATAAAATGTGAGTATTAAAATAAGTGTGTTTCTAACAAGCCTGCATTTCCTCACTGTGCTGCATCAATTCTGCACAAAGTATTTGAGTTTGTATTTCATTGCTACTCCCGCCCGCTCTGCATTTACAGGAGCAGTTTAATTACAGCTCTGGTGAGAAACTGGGTCACCTCAGATCTGATCAGCCCTCTGGAGATGCCTCTCCTTGCCCAGGAGAGAGGAAGGCCAAGATTACCACATTCCTAAACAACTGAAGCTACAGTTCCCTGCACACTCCAAGAAGGGGAAAGCAGCATCTCCTGCAGTCTCACCCACCCCTCTCTGATCCCCCCCTGGATCTCCTGCCAAGGGTTCAGCAGCCAAACAACTCAGTATACATTTATTTTTCATGCTTCAACCTCCCACTACAAAAACAATTACTACACAACTACTGCTGATCCAAGTGCTCACGTGTCACTACAGTCACATACAGTGGTAAATTCCTCTCACAGCTTCAAGAAAAAAATAGTGGAAACACCAAATAAATACTGATATAATCAATTAACCAATTTTCAGAGGGTCACTAATACACTGTAGTTTACTATTTAAGAATCTTGTGGGTTTCCTGCTATTTCACAAAGCTGAGTTGCAGAGGGGTTACTATTATTTAAGTCTTCAAAATTTCTTTAAATTTATCCCAAGTTTTCAAAGCAACCTGTTTCAAATCTGCATTATGGCTCTTTATCCCCTATGTCCTACAATTCTTTGTCATTCAGAGCTTCAGTTTTTCATTAGAAATTACTACTTCAAATTTCAGTAAAGATAACCCAGGAGACCTTATAGCTTCTTTATTTCTCAAGTCACAGTATTTATAAAGATTAGAAGATAATTGTGCTGTGAAGTCAGAATTGTGAGAACACTTCACAAACTGCAGCTTCAAACTTGCATTTTATGAATGGGTTTTCAGGGTTCGTGGTTCAACAATAAAACAAAAACACAGAATGTAACATAATAATCTGACATCCTTTAGCTAGTCATTACTTTACTTCATTGCAGAAGTATTTTAGTTTACTTCTAAGCCTTTCTTCCCCATCATGCAGTTTTCTGTGTGAATCAGAACCCAGAATTTTTCCTTTCCTTCGATCTCAGCTCACTGCAAAAAACAAACGTCCACAAAGCCTCTTAAGCCGAATCAATCAGCTTGCAAATTATCTGTAACACTTTACCCACAATACACAGAACACACAGACACCTACACTTTGGATAAACCACAAAGAGAGCTAATTTATTTCCCAGTATTTATTTTATTAACAGTCTGACTTGGTCTTCAGTTCACTACAAATCCACTCTGGTGTGCCAGGAGGGGAAATCAGGGGCAAGGGGGGAAACTGAGCCAGACTGAACCAAGCAGACCTTCCCTGGCATAGAAAGCTTTACAGAAGCCCAGCTGCAAGCATCAAAAAAATAATGCATAGAATGGTCTGGGCTGGAAGGAACTTTAAAGATCATCCCATTCCAACCCCCTGCCATGGGCAGGGACACCTTCCACCAGCCCAGGTTGCTCCAAGCCCCGTCCAACCTGGCCTTGAAGGACTCATTCACAGCATTGCATCTTTATCTATTATGTCTGACCTTACCATTTGTTTTAACTCCAAAGTTCACTGCTCATGAATGGGGAAACCGACAGCCAAAACTATTTCTTTATACACAGTACAAGAACACAAACTGACAGGAATTTTTTTTTTTTTAGAAATCCCCAAAGCTTAAGGTTCTTCTGTGAACACAAACTAGAAAGCCAGCTGTAATGAGAGGTCAAGAAAAAAACCAACCATCAAACAGAGGCAGCCTTTAATCACACCATTGTGGTCTTGATTTGAATTGGTGAAGCAAAAAGTTTCCCCTGTCATTACCAGGCCACACTGACAATTTTCAAAATATAACATTACATTGCACAGCATCTGTTTGGACACACAAAATGATTGACCCTCAGTCAATCACAAAGAAAACCTGAAGAGATGATACTGAAGCACAAAGAACAGCAGGTGAACTTCCTAACTGCATGCAGAGTTTTTAGGGTGTGGGAAACAAAATTAGAAGCAAAAAGACAAAGTCAGGAAAGAAATATTCTGCATTGTAAGTTGGCACTATACATCCAAGAGGGAAAAAACAAAGATCTGAACAGCTTGCTGCAAGTGTGTGTTCACATTCAGTTCAATTGTTTGCAAACAGTGTTCACTGCATTGACCTTTCTTCAAAGGAGAAAAGCACAGGAAAACTCCCAAGCGTAAAGAGCACAGTAATAACAGCAAGAATGTATCACAACACTACCCATTTTCTAGCTAATAAATGTCAGTATCCGGAGAAAACGTGGAAGATTAAACCAACATTTTCCGAGGTGGGACATTCTAGGCAGGTTAGATCCAGACAGAATTTCCTTGACAATTTATCTTTAAATACAAAGCAAATCAAAATTAATCTCAATTAGCTACACTTGATACTCATCCCCTTTAGGCCTATGACCTCACTGTTCTATGGGGCACACAGTGGAAAAGTATCACTTCAAATCCAGGTCTGTCTTACCCTTAGTTATGGAAATAGACATTCATAAAGACATTCCACAGAAATAAAAGCTTTAACAGGGGCTGCCTGAGTTTTAAGTGATTCTTTGTACTGCCCCAAAATAAAAAACTACTATGAATGGTGAACTTTGCAATTCTGTCAATATTCTTCCCCAGTACTGGGGAAGATCCAGCACAACAGGATCCAAAGCACTTACCTACACAGTTGGTAACTATTGCAAGTTATACAACAATAGCAGTTCCTTCATTCACTTTAAAAACAAAATTAACTGACCCTTTGCTTAAAAATAAGCACCTGTGTGCTTAAGTAACAAGATGTTAGAGATGTAATTCTACTAATTCTTTCAATAAAATACAAGCTTTGTGTAACAAACTGCTAGAACAACAAACACGATAAGGTAAAAATCATTTAGCTGACTAATAAAATTGGGAAGAAAATGAAATAGATATGAACTACCTGTGAATAAATTTAGGACAGATATAACAAAAGAGATTTAATAATGTTAGGACTAAGAGTCTAGAAAAGCCCTTCACAAAAAGCAATGAAAATACATATTGCATCAAGTGTCTCACAAGAAAATAACAAGTAGAATTCCATACACTATTCTTAAGGTTTTACTAACCTTCTTGAGGATGACATTACCTCATTTTAGACAGATTTTTTGGTTTGAATGACACTAGGTGATGCATATATTAGGAATATAGGAGACTCCCATCATTTTTAACACATCCAGCTATTACAGTGCCCACATTTTGTGAGTAAGCTCACATGTACACAGGTATGCAAATAAATGCATCTTCATAAGGTGATACACACCTTATTGGCTGGGACAGTGAGAGGAGCCTAAAACCATGGACTGTGCTCATAGCTCAAGTTACTCTCAAGTAAACCATAAACTAAGAAATCCAACATCAGCTGTACATAAACCATTTCATCTTCTCTAAACCACATTTTCAGAAAGTGGCACTTTCCGCCGTGCCCTTGAGGCCCATCCCGTAGCAGGGACTGGAGCACTCAATGTGGGGTCTGCACTGAGGAACATCATGACTGACCACCATAAAAAGTACTGCCAAAGTGCTGTCCTGAATTTGAGTAAGGGTCTTCATTCTTCCCAACAAACAGCTGAACTCTCCAGGCTGGAATCAGCTCCCAATCCAACCCCAGCAATGGTGTTTTGCCCAGGCCACAGCAGTGTGTGCTGTGCCCAATCCAACATGGCACAGCAGTCCCTGGGCCAGTCACACTGACCACAGAATCACAGAATGGATTGGGTGGGAAAAGACCTCTGAGATCATCAAGTCCAACCCTTGGGCCAACTCCAGTCCCTTTACCAGATCATGGCACTCAGTGCCATGGCCAATCTCAGGTTAAAAACCTCCAGGGATGGGGAATCCACCCCCTCTCTGGGCAGCCCATTCCAATGCCTGAGCACTCTCTCTGCAAAGAATTTTTTTCTGATCTCCAACTTAAATTTCCCCTGGCAGAGCTTGAGCCCGTGCCCCCTTGTCCTATTGCTGAGTGCCTGGGAGAAGAGACCAACCCCCACCTGGACAGAACTTCCCTTCAGGTAGCTCCAGACAGTGCTGAGGTCACCTCTGAGCCTCCTCTTCTCCAGGCTAAACACCCCCAGCTCCCTCAGCCTCTCCCTACAGGACTTGCGCTCCAGTCCCTTCACCAGCCCAACCAGCAACTCTGGTTCAGTGATTTGTCATGTTTAAGGCTGTACACAAGCAATGGCAGCACATGAGATGGTCTCTAAAACACATGAAGATTAATAGAGCAGTGTTTGACAAATCAGGATATTCTGGTACTTGAAAAACTGCCTGGAAAATTGTCACCTACACAACACAGCAAATACTTTAAACATAAGCAAGCAAGTGTGAACAGCAAGATGAAAGAGACAGGAGAGATAAATCTATATAAATAACAAAATAGTTCTCTCTAAACTAGAGCCCCAGAGTTCAGCAGTTCTTCCAGTCCTTTTTCTGGTGTAATTTTGCCTCTGCTGCATTTAGCAAGCATTTCCTTGGTCATCCTTTTTTTTCCTTCCAGATGTCAGGAACAATCATTTTTCATTTCATTTGACAAGAAATTTAACCAACAATTTCTTTACTCACTTCCTCCCCGAAACTCAAATGGTCTCATTTTACTAACACAGGATATAATTATCCCATGAACTGGATGCTCACCCTTCAGCACATTCAGACAGTTGTTTATAAATCCAGTTCTGTGCATATGAGGTTTATCCTCATTTCTACAGGAGGCAAGGCCAGGTGATGTTGCTGCCAACCATGATATTAAGTCTCACATCCACAAAACTTATAAAGGGACCTTTAAATAATCAGAACAGTTCACTAAAAAGAGATCATCTTACCCATCAGATATGACCTAAAACAAAACTTCTGGTGTTTTTCATCTGTTTTTTACCACCAAAACAGATATATTAGGTCACAGTTTTCTATGGCTCAGATCTTTCCAACACATGCCAAAATTCCTTTGGGATCAGACCTCTGTACTGGAATTTGAGCAATATATTTATTCCTTTCCCAAAAAATGGAGTCCATTCATTTTATATTGGACTTTTACCAGTTATTTTAATTCACTAGGTAGTCACAAATTTTGGAGTTCTTAGCAAACCCAAGACATTTTCCCCTCTGAGTTACATGTTTTATTTATACTGAAAAAAACCCAAATATCAGCTTGTTACAGAACTCAACTTCTTGAAAATGAGACCAGACTACCAACAGAGGGTTCTTACAGAGCACACATTGATCAAAACTTTGCAGACTAAGAATGGCATCTGCCAAATCTGAGTTTTATTTGCTTAGTTCAAAGGACTGAAGAGACAAAACTCAACACGGATATTTCTGAGGAATAATCACCTCCCAAAACCTACTACAGAAGTACAGTTCTGCTAAAACACAGGAGTTCTTTTTTCTGAGGGTTTCTTTTTTGTCTGAAAGAAATAATGTACTCACTCATGACTGGAAACTTCTTTGTATATAATCCAAGACAGGTCTTGAAGCAAGGTATCTTGTTGGAGAAGGTTTCTCAGAGGTATACATGTCCTGGTGGGGGGGAGAAAATACAGAGAGAAATCATTTTTTCAGCCTCAGATCACTAGAATATATGTTTACATTTAAACTGTCTTTACTACCATCTTGTCATGCTCCTTTTTAAAAAAAAAGGAACACAAAGATGTGTTTGTTATGACTGAAGAACTTTATTGCTTACAAATATATTTTGCAATTTACCAACACAAAACATGTACCTTCTTCTAACAATCACACTCTAACTGCATGAGCTAAAAAGGGTGCTGTAAAATGTAATGCTTGTTATCTTTTGGGAGCAATTAAGAGGTTAAAAGTACAAGATAACAATATGGATATAATAACTGAAAATTCCAAAGCAGTATCTTCCTTCAGCAACCTCAGCTAGCAAGATATGTATAAAAACACTCTTTAAAATACAAGAACTGCAATTAGGTTTACTAAATAAGCACAGGTTGGCATTAGCAACCAACACCTCCACCTCAGAAGCAAAACTTGGAAAAGTTTCCATTTCTAACAACTGCAAACCAACAGATCAGTCAATTCCTAATGGAAATGAAAAACAGGTACCCAAATAGGGCAGATATGGATTCATTAACAACATGCCTGGCCCTCCCTGAAGCCAAATATAGAGGACTTAATCTCCAACAATGACAGCACAGCAAGTACATTTTGAAAAATTTATTATATAATCTCCATCCTGCTGCTAAGAGCAAGTTTATACAAGTCTGATAGAACAGTTAAACAAAACCAACTTCAACTCAGAGCTGAAACGAAAAGAAAAAAAAAACGTATTTACTAAGCTATAGAGAGTTCTCCCCTAATACCTGCAAAAATAGAGAGAAGCTGTAAATTAAGGAATATTATATGATTTATTCCCTCTTTTTGGAACGTGCTGAACCCAACCACCTATGCTAATGCAGGCAGATAATATCTTGTGCTGACTCAGATTTCAAGTCTCAACTTTCCTGATCTCTTCATGCTTATAAAAAGCAAAATAAAATGCAAAAAGACAAAATATGGAATCTAATTTTCCTAAGTTATGTCTTCACATAGTATTTATAGATTTATAGCACTTGGCAAAGTCATACAGGAATTACATACATACACACAGCACTGAATTCACACCACAAGAAGGTTCTTCTATCAATTGCTAAAACCAGTTTTCTAAAAAGCATAAAACTGAAAAACACCAAAATCATCCACACACCACAAAAAAAAATCCAACTGCCAAAAGGAAACCTTTGGTAATGCTGCAGACTGAACACTGCAATCGACTTCTTTTGCATTGAAAAAGTAACACAGGGAAGAGGCTCAGTGGGGAAGAGAATGGCTGAAGAAATCCATATGCAAACATTCCAAAGAAGCAGAGAAGGACACAAAGCCATGGGAAGCTGCAATCACTGAAGAACAGTTTGAAATATAAATCCTGTCAATGCTCTATAAATGGCTGCTAAAATCAATATTTAAGCGCACAAAGCCCAGTGAAAAATGAAGTGTCTGTTAAAACACATCATTAGAACTGCAGCCTTGTCACCTTCTTCTTGATTACTGGTGTCAAAATCAGCAAACAGAACTTCCATGGCATTCAGTTATTTACTGGACTAACAACAGCTATTATGTTAAGAACATCAAACACATCAAGCAGTTGGCCCTCAACCCAGGTCCAAACCCACTTCTGACCAAAGCCCCACCTTTGGGCCCAAATTCTTCTTGAGTCTCATGCACAATCCACTGGGAGACTGGAGTCTCCTACTCAACTCCATTTTCCAAAGGTACAGCCTCACCTCAGTTTTGCAACTATGAACCAACAATACTTTGCTCTGAGCCATCATGTTACAAGACACTTTATTGTATGTATGTACAGGAAAAGGCTGCTCATTAGGAAAAAACAAAACAGCAGTTCTGAAAACCACTTAAGGCTAATAATAGCATAATTATGCACCACATTGCTTATAAAAATCCAGTCACGTAACACTGAGGGAATGAGATGAGAATATAGCACTGATGTGCTGCCTATAAACGTGTCATGGCCATGAAAGTGAACGTTCCAGTGCCCCACAGTGACCTGAACTCCAACTTCCAGCTGTAAAGTGTTACTCCTACAGTGCCTTCAGTGTCTAAATATTTTGTTCAGCTGTTATTAAGCACAGAATCACAGAATCGATTGGGTTGGAAAAGACCTCCGAGATCATCAAGTCCAACCCTTGGTCCAACTCCAGTCCCTTTACCAGATCATGGCACTCAGTGCCACGGCCAAGCTCAGGTTAAAAACCTCCAGGGATGGGGAATCCACCTCCTCTCTGAGCAGGCCATTCCAACACCCCATCACTCTCTCTGCAAAGAAGTTTTTTTCTGATCTCCAACTTCAATTTCCCCTGGCAGAGCTTGAGCCCGTGCCCCCTTGTCCTGTTGCTGAGTGCCTGGGAGAAGAGACCAACCCCCACCTGGACAGAACTTCCCTTCAGGCAGTTCCAGACAGTGCTGAGGTCACCTCTGAGCCTCCTCTTCTCCAGCACAAACACCCCCAGCTCCCTCAGCCTCTCCCCACAGCACTTGTGCTCCACTCCCTTCTCCAGCCTCGTTGCTCTTCTCTGGCCCTGCTCCAGCCCCTCAATCTCTTTCCTGACCTGAGGGGCCCAGAACTCAACACAACACTCAAGGTGTGGCCTCACCAACGCAGAGTCCAGGGGAAGGATCACTGCCCTGGTCCTGCTGGCCACGCTATTTTTGCTCCAGACCAGGATCCCATTGGTCTTCTTGGCCACCCGGGCACACTGTTGGCTCCTGTTGAGCTTCCTGTCAATTAGTCCCCCCAGGTCCCTTTCTGCCTGGCTGCTCTCCAGCCACTCTGTGCCCAGCCTGGAGCGCTGCAGGGGGTTGTTGTGGCCAAAGTATCTGTCAGTATCTGTTTACCAGTCAGTTCAGACTTCTGGTAAATTCAAGGAATGTTGTTACAAGACGAAAACCCTCTGTGCTTTATACCTTTGTGTTTTCTTTGTGAACAATTTGATCATTTTGCCGACAGGTATTTTGAAAGTGCTTAAATCACTGAAAAAAAAAAGGAAACTTTTATCTGTAAGTTTGTGTATAGCAATAGCAAGTAGTATTGGAAAGTCAGGGAAAGTCAACACCAGAAAGCCCCTACTTTACATTGCATTGCAGTATCGACACTTTTCCTAAGGCTGTGAGTGAAACGAAACTGTTTTCACTTCGCTCTCTCAGCCAATAAACCGGTTTACTTCAATGCATGCAGGGTTCTCTCCTGCACAAAACCATCACCAACAGCAGAGAGAGACAAACTATGACTTGTTGAGAGCCTTGCTGAAAGACATTAACTTGGAAAAACTTTAAATTCAAAACAGTACCTGACACTCTCCGTGCTTTCCCTTGCAATCAACAAGGCTATAAAAGAAAAAACCACCCACACATAACTTTGATCCTTGTCTTTTCCTGAAGAGCCAACTCTTGTACTCCATCCCTTGTTTCCTCCACTGACACACATCCACCAGCCCTCGGGGGGATTCACTTGAAGCAGCTGTGAAACTATGGACATTTTAACCTAGATTTGAAAAGAATACCAGAACTGAGGGAAACACTTTGCAACTTCAAATTCACTCACACTAATAAGGCATTCAATTACCTGTCTCCACACCCAGTGCCAGGTCTCTTTTTTTACCCAATACCCTGATTCAGTATAATTAGCATGAGCCAGATTGCAAGCAAATTACAGAACATTCTATGCCCTACGCCTCTATCCAGAGATTTTCCTTTAAGCTGGCAATTAAAAATTCGAGTCTAGCCTGTGTGTATGTTATTGCAGTGTCTGTTTAACTTAGATGCCAAGGAGTTAACACTAAGAATTTATATCCCCAGTTCCCAAGAACCAGAAATCACAGGAGCAGCATACACTCCTGTGCTCCTCCACTGTTCCAACACACAGACAGAATAGCCTAAAGAGAGCCTGCCTTGCACAAATCAGTATTTTCCTGTCATCTACTTTCTTCTTTAAACCAAACGTTATGGCCCCTCACAGAAAACAGAGATTTCAGAAGTCCGTGTTTTAAAGCTGTACAGATAGCTGGCTGGCAGAACATTAAGTCTGAAATTGCTGGTTTCAGTGCTGTATAATCAAAGGGCAAAAGAACACCTGGTTAAAAGGCAGCTCTACTAAATACTCATTTTACACTGCACCCAAGTTGAGTTAACTTCAAAGTTATAATCAGTAACAACAAAAGTTAAAAAGGAGCAAACTAAGTCACTTCAAAGCACGGCTATTAAAAAGAACATAATAAAAATCCTTAATACAGCACCAAGACTCTGAGCATCTCAGCTTAGGGAAATGCCCAAGACAGCGCAAATGCACAATTCACAACCAAGTGAGACTGTTACTGTTTCAGAACCTACACAAAATCATTGACTGGCCACAATTGAGGAAGCACATGGAAGTACAAATGAAACAAGTCCAACGACACACCCTCCTTTGTTCGTAGCCGGAATATTTACACTACAAAGCGTTGAGGCAAATCGCCTTTAGTTTCAGGCACTGCTGATTGGCCACTGCATTTAATACACACACACTCCTGGCAGAGTTGGAGTTTCGACTGTCACACAGCAGCTCTAGATTGCGGGGTGCGCAGCGAGCTAGAAAACCATAGAAAACAATTATTTAATAGAATTACTCTAATTGAACTGATCCTCCACAAGATACATTTGTTGTGGACAGGGCAGATGTGGATTTGTTTTCACTCCACTGTAATTCGGTGAAAACCAGCTTCCCTCACAGCCAGCTCTCAGCGCAGCTGCCTCTTCCAAGCAGCAAATGGCACAAAGAAAGTTATTCTCGAGCATATGCGGACAAACAACTGGTACAGGAATTTCGAGACGGCGACTTTTAAGTCGCCACTTGACTCTCATTGAGCTGGTAGTTCAATGGCTTCGGTGGTTTCCTACGGGCAGCCACGCAACCCACGGAAAGAACACAAAACATCTGATAACTGGCTCTTTGCTGGCAGTCTCAGAGGAGACCCCGGGCTGGGGGACACCCGGGGGACACGGGCACCCCCCCGGGGGCTGGGGGACAGCCAGAAGGAAGCCCACAGGACTCCGGACTCCTCTGCCCCAGCCCACCGCTGCCAGCCTGGCACTTTCCACCACATACCTGAAGTATTACAAAGAACAGAAGAGGGAGCAGGTTGAGAGAGAGCAGCGGTGCCAGAAGTCACTTTGAAACAAGGGTTAAGCCATCCCAATCCTCCCTGCTCCCCGCTGGGGCGGCACAGCCGCCTCCCACCTGGACAGAGAACGGGGTCTCTCGAGGATGCCTGGGGGTGTCCGACCCACGGCCGGGACCCCCCAACACCTCCCCAGGCCTCCCACACTGCTCTGACTGTGGCCCCTCACTCTCCTCGGGGAAGCGCCCCCCTCTCACCGCCACCACAACTCACTCCAGTCTTACAATGGGACTCAGGGACATCCCCATAGGGGTCCCCCAGGGCTCCCTCGGCACTGCCGGTCCCGGCCGCCCACCCGCTGCCCCCTGCCCAACAGAAACAGCAGGGACCCTCCAGAGACAGACACAAACACACACACACACCCCTCCGCTGGGAATGGAACCGTCCGAAGCAGCCCGGTACCCTGCGGGAGCCGGCTCCCGCCTCTTCCATCTCGCCGGCCCCGCGGGGGGTGCGAGCCCCCTCCGGGGGGAGGATGGTACCGCCCGCCCCCCCTTCTCTCCAGCCCGCAGGAACCCGCCCGTTTCAATGGGGGGTCCGGCGCGGAGTCTCCATACACGCGCGGCCCCCCCCGCGCCCCGGCAATGGGCGGGTCCAGCCGTCCCCCCCCACCCGAGGGCCGCACAATGGCCGGAGCAACGTCCCGGCTCGCCCCTACCTTTGCTCGGCTTCCTCCTCTTCCCGGGACCTCCCTCCCTCCCTCCGCCGCCTTCCCCAGCGGCGCGTCCCTGCTCGCTGCCCCGGGACCGGCGGCCTCCGACCAGGAAGTGCCCCGGTGTGACATCGGCGCTATGGAAACCTCCCCGCCCCCGCCCCTCCCACAGGGCTGACCCGCCGCCGCCATCTTGGGCTGGGGGCGAGGCGCTGCCCGGAGACCCCGCGGGAAGGGCCGTCCCGGGGGGAAAAAAAACACAAAACAAGCCTCGTGCCCCTCACATATGTCGTGGCTGTGCTGCAACCTCCAAGCCCTATCATGGCAAGCCACTCTCCTGTGTCCACTTCTGAGCTGATCATTAGGGGTCAGGAGCTTCTGTTTGGTGAGGAGAGACTGTGGGAGCTGTGCATGTTTAGTCTGTCGAAAAGAACTTGTGAGAAGGGATCTCATCAATACACAAGTAACTCCAAGGTGGGTGCCAAGAGGGTGTTGCCAGACTCTGTTCAGTTGTGCATAAGGAACAGCTGCCCAGGGAGGTCGTGGAGGCTCCGTCTCTGGAGACATTCCTAAACCCAGCTGGATGTGTTCCTGTGTCACCTGCTCCAGGTGACCCTGCCTTGGCAGGGAGGTTGGACTGGATAATCTCCAGAAATCCCTTCCGACCTCAACACTTCTATGTTTTGGTTTTCTCTGGCAAAGCATCAGCATTGGATATGGGAGGGTTGAAGTACAGCTCCACGGGTGAACTGCTCGGGCTTGTGAGGCATTGCCAGAGAGGGTGTGGAGTCTCCCTCACTGGAGATAATCAGGAATCATCTGGACACAATCCTGTGCCGTGTGCTCTGGGATGGCTCTGCTTGAGCAGGGAGGTCGGACCAGATGAGCCACTGTGGGCCCTTCCAGCCTGACCCACTCTGTGATTCCGAGGGATGGGTTGGATTGCTCACACCAACTCATTCCAGCTCTCCCAGCATCCTGCACCCACCACAAGAGGAACGGCTTTGATCCCAGCTCTGCCTCTTCCTTAAGAAAGCGCTCCCACTGCCTGTGTGCAAATTCCTGGTGCATTTACATCCCTGCACTTTGCATGAGGCAGTGGAGCTGGTCACAAAACTGGAAGGGAGGAAGGACAAGAAACGCAACAAACATTTTGACATCTCAAATGCCGCAGCAGCGTCATGACCAGAAGAGTTTAAATATTGGTTTAAAAACAAAACCATTGTGGTTGAGAGGGAACTTGGAGTAGCAATAAAATAGGGTGTTACTTTCAGAGCAGGATTAAAATAAACAATAGTTAAAGTGGAGTACCAAAAGTTGTCTGGTAATGATACAAAAACAGAGCAACGTCCTGTAAATAAATGTTTTGAGTGTTTTAAACAGTCCTGTGTATGAGTCACAATTGTATTTAAATACTTCCTATTCAAATAGTAACCAAGGAATTTAGCGTAATCTACAGAATATAAACTCTTTAAAATAAGTAGTTCCAGACAATTGCACTATGAGCTGTGGGGCCCTCAACTTCCAGTATTAATTTCTACTAAATCTTGTAATCCCAGGACATTTCATGACAATTTGTGGAGCACACTACTCCACTACTCCAGGGTGGATTAGAGGAGTTAAATAATTATCGACTGGTTAGCCAAAGATCAGTAAATCTCCACAGATATTTGCATTTTTAATAGGCTTTCTGTCCTCGGAGTTCTCTCAAATTTCAGATGAAAAAGGGCCTGAATAGTGTTACTTCTGGACAAACTGGAAATATCACTCCTGACATAGGTAATACCCATGCCAAGATATCTCAGTGCCTCCAGGAATCTGGGAAATCTCTGCTGTGTATGAGCACGGCTGCATGTGACACTCTTTTCATGTAGGAGAAAAAGGGCTAAAGGCAGTGAGACAGAGCAGCTCAGATTGCTTTTGCCCATGTGTTTCCGCTCCTTGTGCAGAGGAATTGTAACAGAAAACAGGAATTTATTGCTTTGCATTACATTGCAGAAAATAATTATGATTAACTAACCTGCCAGTATCCCATAAATCCCAAGAGGGATTCTGTGGTCAGATCTGGCTCCTTCCAATTTCAAGACTTGTGTTTTTAAAAATTTTAGAAGGTGTTGGGATAGAAAACCATTACTTATCATTCTTCCAGCTAGGGATTTGTTTCCTCCCCAAATGGCTAATTAGTTAAGATAAATGTCTTCCACAGGGAGCTCTCTACTTCATTTGAACCATCTCATTTCTGTTTCATACATTCTCAAACTATAGATCATAATTTTTGTTTCCCCATATGCTCTTTGTTTCCTGTTGCACTACTATAACTGGGATGTGGAACAGTTCTGAAATCACAGCTTTCCAGGCGGCTGACAGTGGGATCATACTTGTTTTATCACTACTCCCACATACAAATCCTGCAATATCATTTCCAACAACACTCCATTTTTTATTACAGTTCTTAGTCTGAGGAAGTGTACCAGTCACTGTTATTTATAATTCTTAAAGGTCTGTGTGGCATCCCAAGAACATAAAGAGATGCTGCCTGTGTCTGTGCTCTTTGCCAGGAGTGTGCTTTGGGAAGCAGGGAAATCTCACATGGTTCTCCCTGTCTTTGACTACTGTTGTACCTACACTGTCCTCAAACTAGTCCTGTGTACAGCCTGCCAGCTGACCCCGCACTGCTGGACTTCACGAGATCCCAGAGTGCCAGTTTATCTTCCCTGTCCCGATGCAGGGTGAGCAGTGTGAGGTACGTGGTACAGGAGTTGCCTGGGTGCAGCCCCTCTGCTCTCTCCATGGAAAACCTGCAGCTCGCTCACCGAGTGTGAACTTCAGTTGGAAAGATGTAAGACACATTTAGATTTCTGTCAGGCATCACTGCATGGCCAGCAGGCCCAGGGCAGTGACCCTTCCCCTGAACTCTGCGTTGGTGAGGCCACACCCTGAGTATTGTGTTCAGTTCTGGGCCCCTCAGGTCAGGAAAGAGATTGAGGGGCTGGAGTGGGTCCAGAGAAGAGCAACAAGGCTGGTGAAGGGACTGGAGCACAAGTGCTGTGGGGAGAGGCTGAGGGAGCTGGGGGTGTTTAGCCTGGAGAAGAGGAGGCTGAGAGGTGACCTCAGCACTGTCTACAACTCCCTGAAGGGAAGTTCCAGCCAGGTGGGGGTTGGTCTCTTCTCCCAGGCACTCAGCAATAGGACAAGGGGGCACGGGCTCAAGCTCTGCCAGGGGAAATTGAAGTTGGAGATCAGAAAAAAATTCTTTGCAGAGAGAGTGCTCAGGCATTGTAATGGGCTGCCCAGAGAGTGGTGGATTCCCCATCCCTGGAGGTTTTTAAAGTGAGCTTGGCCGTGGCACTGAGTGCCATGATGTGGTAAAGGGACTGGAGTTGGACCAAGGGTTGGACTTGATGATCTCGGAGGTCTTTTCCAACCCAATCCATTCTATGATTCTGTGGTTTACAACACAGCATAGACCTTTCCACGAAATTCCATTCTGAAACAGGAGGATCTGCTAATGTTAGGGAATGTTCAGTGGTTGCCTTAAGAGGTGACTTGGTTTGCATTTAAGTTCAGATACTGCAGCCATCTACAGCTGAGTCTGGAGCCACAGAAGTGA
Organism: Sakesphorus luctuosus; assembly: GCA_013396695.1. NCBI lineage: Eukaryota > Metazoa > Chordata > Aves > Passeriformes > Thamnophilidae > Sakesphorus > Sakesphorus luctuosus. The sequence goes on from VWZD01008796.1 coordinate 726,174, forward strand.
AGATACTGAACATGGTGCAAACTACCCCCTCATTGCACCAAGCCTGCACTTGGGATGCACCGCAGAAGTACACACAGACTGCTCTGTGCAGGCAACAACTCTGACAAGCTTTAAGTCCCGACCAAAACGAATGGCCAAAGCCAAGGAACAAGGGCAGTAACCACAAAAACACTCCAGGGACATTTAACAGGTGGCAGGTTCAGTGTAGCAGTCAGGGATTTTGTTACCACTTGGACAACAGGGGTGACCCAAAGCCACACTCCTGCATGCTCTCACTCAGGGGCACTCAGAAGGTGGGTTCTCCTCACCCAAGGGTTGAAGGGATCACTCATGGATACCCAACAGAAAAATATTCACCTGGTGAGGGTGAAGGCACTTAGACCTTGTCAGTCTCCTCATGCACTGCCCCAGCCCCAGCAGAGGTTTCCCCTCGCAGACCTGCTGGCCTCCAAAGGAACACAGGAATTCACGCTGCAAAAGCAACAAGATTCCCATCAGCAGCTGCCCCTTGGTGTGCTTTGCCCTGTGAGATATTTTTAGCTACAAGGCTTGTGAAAGCCACTCTCTTCAATAAAACAGCATTTTAAAAAATTAGGCAGAACACAAAGCATGTGTGCAGAATTCAGCTGCAACATCTCAAAGTAAATCTGTCTGTCTTCAGGTTGTGGTTATAGCCTGCCCTCACTTCCTCACTGGAGGCCTGAGCCCAGCAATGGGACAGGGACATGAACTGGATGACCCAGGCTTTGAATTGGCAGTTGTGGACTGGAAGTCTGTGGAAGTTGTGGAGCACTTTGCTGTGGTGCATCTCTAAGGCAGCCCCTTGGGCTAAACGTACATTCACATAAGAACACATGATTAGAGGCCTGGGGCACATCCCCTATGGAGACAGGCTGAGAGAGCTGGGGTTGTTCAGCCTGGAGAAGAGAAGGCTCTGCAGAGACCTTAGAGCCTCTTCCAGTACATAAAGGGACTCCAGGAGAGCTGGAGTGACAGAACAAGGGGCAACAGCTTCAAACTGAGGGAGGACAGGGTTAGTTTAGTTGTAAGAGAGAAATTCTTTCCTGTGAGGGTGGTGAGACCTGGCACAGGTTGCCCAGAGAAGCTGTGGGTGCCCCATCCTTGGAAGTGTTCAAGACCAGGTTGGATGGGGCTTGGAGCAAGCTGGTCTAGTGGAAGGTGTCCCTGCCCATGGCAGGGGTTTGGAATGAGATGATCATTAAGGTCAGTTCCAACCCAAACCATTCTGTGATTTGGTGACACAGCTACAGCCCTGAAGAGCTTGACTTTGACTTTACAAAATTATGCATTCTGTGAACTGAAAAAAACACAGATAGTAGAATTTTTCTTAGTCCTAAAATAATTTTAAAAACTGGTTTTGGACTATTCTTTTTTCAAATTGTGTTTGTGCTGTAGGTTTGGCTTAGCTTCTGTGGTGTGTAGGATTTCAGCATATTTTCTGTGCCATATGGCATTTCCACTTCTGCTTGCAGATCGTTTTCAAGGCACACCAGCTAAAGGGGTTTTTTCTGTGTCACTCAAAATACAATCCATTTATGCACAGGCATGTACCCAGAGAGTGAGTGGCTCAGAAGATCCAACAAACACAAACCTGTCTATTAGTCTTAAATTCAAACAATTGTCTGTTCAACCTCTGGGACTTGTCACTTCTGAAACCTACTCTAGTCATTACAAAGGATATCACTCGAAATACCTGATTTGAGATGAAGTGCTTATAGGACTATGAACAATAGCTGGCAGATGGCTATTCTTTACAGTATCATGAAGTACATCAATATTTTATATGCCTAAATGCACTCAGCTGCTGTACCACCTGCTGGGTTTGCTTTTGTTTACTTTCCCCAAAATGAAAGTGGTGGGTGACTCTTTCAGGTGTTACTTCCAGCCCGTCACTTGCCTGATCATGTCACAGACATTTCCAGGAGCTTTGCATCACCCAGCTCTGCAGAACTGATGCTTTAGGCAGAGTTTGCTGTACACACGTGGCAGCATCAGCCCTCCATCTGATGTGGAAATGCCGCACAGGAAGGGCTGTGTTAAAGGCAGGGATGGGAGTGGGACTCGAAGCAGGAGGGGTTTGCCCTTTGCTTCACTATTGAGTGCTGATGTCATTTTTCTGGCTGCCTAAAGGAGTGTTTTCCTTTCGGTTGGGGTTGTTCCCTTGCCCTCAGCCAGTCCCATTGTCTGGAGGCTCCCTTGGTTTGCTGAGGTTCAGGTTTCACCCATTCAGTCCTGTCTTCCTGCCTTTGGTGGCTCCTGCCATGGGAATCAGATTTGAATGTATGCATTGCTTGCTGCCTGATGAAAGGGCATATTTCTGTCCCCTCTGTCTGTTAAGACTGATTTTCTTAATCTCCTTCCGTTCCTCCCCAAATTTCCTGTCTCTTCTAGTATTTTCTTGCCTTTTCCCCTTCACCTCCTTCTGTCTTATTTTTTCTGCTACTTCAATATTCTCTCATTTCTTTCTATCTCTCCTTTTATATGTTGATTTAGGTTTCAATATCCTTTATCTATGGAAAGTACACATGGAACAACATGTAATACACTTACACAGTACAAAAAATCTTCTTAAAAATGTCTCCTTAATACCAAGTAGTTTTTCAGTGAATTGAAAAACAACATCAAAAATGTGTCACCTGTCCATCCCACATCACAGAACTTCCTGTAGATCCCTTTCTACACTGAGTACACAGACAACGCAAGATGACTGTGCAGAGCAAATACAAAGAAGGCACGTGTGGCCATATCTAAACTGAAGCATAAGATGGATTTGAAACATCAGCTGGGGTTTGTTTCCTGAATCTGAATTTTAGATTCTTGTTAACAGGATTTCATCCTGCTCCCACAGTAGAAGGAGAATGGATTTGGTGTAAGAGAGGGAAAAGCTGTAATCAAATCATACAGCTTTCAAATCAAGGAAAAGTAGAACATAAAACAGAGGAAGAAAAGGAAGAGATAAGAAGGCAGAAGATTAGGTCTTATTGGCAATCATGCACAACAAAACAAAGCATCAGCTCCCTCTTTTGTGTGCCTTAATGTGGTTTTCCAGGACAGTAGCTGAAAGACATGTTTTTATAAACTGCTGATCTGATGTAGAGTTACAGGAAGACAAGGAACCAGCAATCTCATGACAGTATTTTATAGAGTCAGTGTTCAGAGCACAGTTACTATTAAAGTTTATTATCACTCACCCATAACCACCATGTCAGAAGTAACTCAAAGTTAACAGAAATAGAGTCATTTCTTAGACACCAACAAATTTTAAAACCTCAAAGGGATTCATTTTCATGAAGTTACAAGCAAATGAAACCGAGAGTCTGTAATAAAATGTGTCAATGCTCTGTGCTGTGATAGTGTATCCTGCAAAAGGTGTAATTACTTGCCTAATGTAGTGCAAAAGTTAAATCTTTATGACCTTTTCCACTTGCTGCTGAAACGAGCAGGAAGAGTAAATGACTGATGGAGCAAAAATATTATATTCAGTATGTTCAGGTAAAGCTCCTTGTGGAAGATGAAAACCATTTTTTTCCAGCAATGTGGCATGTAGAGTCTTTTCCCAGCTCCACTTGATGAAGAATTTATGTAGCGCAATGTGAAATGGGGGATGCAAGTTGGGCTTTGCTTTTTTCCTCCCCGCTCTGCCTTGAGCCATCTGTGTTCAGTCCAGCCTCCTGTTAAGCAGCGTGAAGGTTTCCTACGAAGCCTTAACTGCAGGAATAGCTTGCCAGGGAAATGGAAGTCCTGTTGCGCTTATCTCTTCCCTAACCAAGCCCACATGGAAGCATAGAGTGAAACAAGCCAAGGAGAGGGTGGCCAAGCTGTTTCACACTTGTGAGGAACAGAGTTTGTTTCGCAGGAAGGGCCATTGCACAACTGGCAGCGAGGATGCCCAAACATGGGGCATGAGGTAACTCACATTCCTGGCTGATGAAGGGGATGTGCACACAGATCCTGCTGAGGCTGCTGTTCACACCAGGTGCCCACAGTCCCTGCAGACAGCCACCATTGCTGATAAAGGCACCCCTCACCTTTGGCAAACAAACAGATTTAGTCTGTAAAGCAGGATGAAGCTTCTCAAACTTTTGGCAAATACCTTTGGAGTGTAAGCATACTTTATCCTTTTTATGCAAGGATAAGCCCTCTGAAAGGTGAGGCACCAACTACCAAATAACAGGCTTTTATCCTCAAAATTTCCTTACAATCCAATAATTTACTATCATATCTGGAGTTATTTCTCCTTCCCTAACCTCAAGATAATACGCAGGATTCAATCTGACCACACTTCAGATCGAGCAACATCATGAAAGATGGATTTTCTTAAACACTGGGTTGAGGGGAAAGTGAATTTGTGCAAGGACACACATACCTTGAGATATATGAGCCAATCGGCTTAAAATGTTGTTTTGCCCTGACCTGACAAGACTTGCTGTCTGGCAACACATAATCTCTTTGAATGTACTCCCAGAAAGGTGATGGCTGTTTGAAAACCCTTCTGAACTGCAGTTTATCTCGATGGCTGACACCTTAATAGAAACTACACAGCTCTGTGGGAGCCCCAGGACGAGCAGGTATTAATAGGAGTTTGTGTTGATTCAGGGGACAAATGGATAAGGAAAGACTGAATCAACTTGTTACAGGTTTTGTGCAGAAGTTTAAAACATTGTATATGGAGGATTTTGAAGTGGGCACGGCCAATGGGGACTTCTGTTTCACTGGATAAAGCCCCGAGGCTTTGTCCTGCACATCAGGATGTTTTCCTGAGTGTGCTGCTCTTATTTGTCTCCGTCAGTGCGATTTAAAGTTGTGCATTTAAGACTCAAGTAAGCTTCTTTGCAAACACTCTTGAGAATAGGATCAAAATGGGAAGAGATTACATGTAATCTAATTATGTTAGGTTCCATTTGAAATCCTTCAGTGTAAAAATTAAAAGAATACGACACAGCTTTGCAATATGCTGGAGTTCACATGGAAGTGACATGAGCATGTGGAAGTGAGACAACATGTGAGAAAATGTCATGTGTTGGGTGTACAGCAACGTTCCCTTTAAATAATCTAAACCTGGGGACTAGAATGGTTTGGTGAACTAAAAATAAATTCTAAGAACTTTACACCCTCTGTCACTACTGTGACACTGGCCTTTTGCCTCTCATTGTCCAGCCACAGCTTATGAAAAAGCTGCTGATCAAAAGATCGGTGTCAAAAAATCAACACCAAACAGCAAGGTTGTGCCTGGAGCAGCACAAACACTGAAGACTGACATCTGCTCCTGGGACAGTGAATCAGGGAATCCCTGTTGCTGAATGGTCTTTACATTTACACCAGAACATTCACCTTCCAGGAAAGGTTGCAGGAACATCCATAGTCACTAGAGACTGTTTTGAGTAATTCTTCATTTTCACAGTCTTTCAAATTCACACAAATTAATTAAATTAATTTTGTAGGACAAGAAGTGATAGTTTCACTGAAATTGCACCACCTTATGATCCCACTGATTTGGGCCTCAAGTTATGTCTTGAAAGCCCAATACTTATGTGTTCCAAATGTGCTTGGAGACAGGATCTAGAAAGCCCTAAGGTTTCATTCACCTCATGCATTAAGTGCTTCAGGTGTTCTGGTGTGGTACTTCCCCTCCCCATCCCCACCAATACTCCCGATCCATGAATGATCAAAGTCAGAGCTGGACTATGTTCATTTTGTCACTTAGGTTTTGGAATGAAGGTTGTCCTTCTTAAATTTGGACTATGGCACCACCCAAATCCTGAACTGTACTGTGAGATCCCCCAAAACTGGGATTGTAGAAAGTTCTTCAAAACTTCTTATCCAGCTCTATTTCCATTATCCTGAGTTACATCAAAACTGGATTCAGAAAACAGGTTCTTTTCTTGTTTTGAATTCAATTTGTGAGCTTAAAAAGTTTCTAAAAAATCCCCCTAAGAAGGAGAAGATTGGATTTCTCTTCAGAGTTCCCTCTAATTTTAGGAAATGGATCAAGCTGAAAAATTCAGACCTGCATTTTGCCCCCCACCCCAGGACTCAGGTTCTAATTCAGAGTGAGCCTACAGATCACTTGCCGAGGCTATTTCTAGCCCAGTTCCCAGCATTTGGGCACATCATCTCATGTTGTAGTCTGGGTCTGTCTGATCACTGAACAGCAGCAAGGGGGTCCTCATGTTTTGTGCTCTACAATCAAAAGACACAAATATAGTTAAAACAATGAAATAAGTTCTGTACCAGTTTCTGGCCAGATGGTATTGTGAATTGTTATAATTCATCTCAGCAAAACAGAGGAAGGAAGTGTTTTAAAGCAAGATTATACATTTTCCTTAACTTCTTATTATGAAATCTTCCTGAGGTGAACTTTCAAGACTTGAAAACTCCTCCAGAGGGAATGAATGGAACAGGGCAAACCAGAGACCTGGCTGGGGAGTAGTTAAAAACAAGAGAAAAGAATGGCATGCCAGTGAAAGAAAGGAAAAATCCTTTACCGAGCTTTTAATTTGGGGGGAAAAAAGGGAAAAAACCCACAAGTAACAGGAAAAAAAGGTTGTACATAAAAATATATGGTGTTTCTGTCCTCTTAATAGTTCCAGATTGGAAAGCACTCAGGGTCTTCCCTCCCACTGAAGGGAAATAAGCCTGAAAGCTGAGAAAGCAGATAAGGCCAGCAGTGACATATTCACTATACAGGGAGGCTGCAAGATTTAGCAAATTACTTCCAGCAAAGTGCCTTGAGATCCTTAAGAAAAAATGCTGAGAAAAATGCATTTTATTTTTGCTGTCATTTAAGAAAAAAAATACATTTGAAAACCATGAGGAAAAAATGTGTTTTAAATGAAAATGACCCCTGACCATTAAGTTCACTCCAGTCAAATAAAACACATCCTGTTTTTGTAACTTTTTTATACAAGGCAGATCCTGGTCTGTATAGACTTTCCAGCCAAGGATTTGACCCATAGTTGAAATTTTATTAGATGCAGGGGAGGAGGTAATGGAGAATACACGGTGCTGCTCCTGCTTCAGTTAAGATAAAGGATGAAACCTGAATTTAAGAAAATGTAGAAAATGGAGTAAGTTCAAGTTCATTGTGCTGTTTAGTTAGTTTTTTTATTCTCTATATATTTTTCTATATTTTTCAAGTATATATATAATGTCTAATTAATTTTTTAAAAAAATATAATTAAAAAATTAACTAAACTAAAATTAGTTAGTACAAAGAGCTTAGCAATGCCCTGGCAGGGCCAACATAGCTGGAGTGTCAGTTAATTAAATGACAAAAAATGTGTCACTTAAAATACATCCTGGAATTGCCATACAGTCATGAAAACCTGTCACAAAAGCTGCATCAGCCTTTCCTGATAGCTTTGGTCTGGAACATCTGCACTGAGATAGAAAAGCACAATCATGTTGTGTCGTGCATCAGTCACACCCAAGTCTTTTCCATAGGAAGATGAAGAGTCAGTGACCCTCCCACACCCTTATTGTGCATAAAGGAATCTTTTCCTCCTTGTCTAGACTTTGTGGGGTGGGAGAGCTGGGAAAAGCCTGGTATGTGCAGAGACTCCAGACAAGCTGTAGGTGAGTGGGGCCCCAAGTGTATCTAACCACTGGTTTTGTGAGACTGCTTATCCAGAGGCTGCTGAACTCCATTCTACAGCCTGTTTCCTGCCAGAAGTCAGCCCAGAGGGTCTCCACATCCAGTACCCACTTGGAGTGGGGTGGGATGGATCTCACTGAACCTGATGTGCCTGCAGTGTATGTGCCTGTATGCAAACCATGTCTGGGCTCCCATTCTGGGTGCTGGAGGGCCCTCACAGGGCTCCAGGGCACGAGGCAGCTCGTTATAAAACACTTAGAGGTGGCTGCATTGATTCCACCCTAAGCTCCACTGACCAGCTTTTCATAGGTTATACTGGAGAATAACTCCATGAGTGCTTGCCCAGGTCTGACCAGCAGGCAGGGAGTCCTGAGCCCCGTCAAGCTGCCGAGCCCCTGGTGCCTGTGACAGCCACATCCCAGGTCAGCACCTACGTGCAGACACCTAAATTTAGGTGTCTTAATCTGCGTGCTGAGTCTAACCTTTACATTAGGTAAATGAATCTGCTGCCAGCCAACTTCGTGGAAACACAGGTTTAAAATCCAGATTTGAATTACTTTGATGAAGTAAATGGAGAGAGGCAAAGTGTTTGGAAAATATAATCTGAAGTGCTCTGAGAGCTGAGTATAAACCAGGATAAGAACCAAACAGGAATGTGCTCTGTCTGTGTGGTATCTTGTCTGTAAATATACACATACCTCCTACTCAGCTGTTCAGATGCCAGAACAGGATCTGCCTTTGTAGAAATAGATCAGGATCATTTGTCCTTTTCATAATTATAAGCTCATTATCTGTTTTGGAGTAGAAAAAACACACTTTTTCATAGTTCATCCTTGCTGACAAGAAAGTGTTTACATCAACAATCTTAAAGATTCCTGGTATTTTTGTTGCAAATGATAATCAAGGATTTATGTTTTAATGTTCTCTGGTGGTGGCATTGTGTGCCCATGTGCTAAACACTTAGCATTTATATAGTGTAAAAAAACATCAGGCACAGTCTATTTTTACCAGAGATGGTCTATGTAACTAAAATGTTTTCAATGCTAATTAAAGCATTCTCATACAATGACGATAAGTGTCAGACAAATATCTTGTAATCAGGCAGCACTCCAAATCTGCTCCCGTGTTCACACTGCATATTGCTGGTAATTATCCTCTTCCCAATCATATTATCTTAGAAAACATAACTGGAAAGGACACTGAGATGGGCTCACCCAACTGCATTCTCCTACCCCCATCTGGATTAGATATACATAAAGTTTCTAAGTAAGTACAACTTTTCTTAAAATATATTAAAATAATGTTGTCCTTTATGGGTTTTGTTGCAGTCTTGGACAGTATTTGATTTCCTTTTGGGGGATGGGAATTGTTTGGGTGAAAGAAATAGGTCAAAAAATCACCCACACTTTTTGGTTTATTCCAAATCTTGGACAGAATGCAGCTACAAATTACCTGTCCATACAAAGAAAGGAGTCTGGCTTTTCTATTCCAGCTGTCATGTTTGGACATAAGTGGAAGGGGAACATTAGACTTGAGGATATGGAGAGGAGAATTATTCTTCATCTAAATCCTACCTCTTCCTCCAAACAGTAATAAAGTCTCCTAATGATAATAACAGGTGTCCAAAAGCCAGAAAACTATTTCTGAGTAATTTCAAGTCATGCAGGTCTAATAGCAGGAACAGAACCAAATTATCCTCTTGGATGCAGGTCAGTCTTTTTTTACAAAGAGTGGAAGCCGTAGGTGTGCAGCTGAGCAGGATGTAGTTCACAGCCTGCAACATTCCTTACACCTGAACCCCTTCCCATGGTGAATCAGTGTGAAGCTATAAAAAGCAAATGGGGATTCCTCAAGACCAACTCTAATCCCTGCTCGAGCAGAAAAGAGCAGATGGAAGAAACAAACAGACAGCTCAGTGTGTTACAGGAGAACTCCCGCATCGAAGGACAAATCCTGAGGTGACCTAGAGCTGATGTAGCGAAGAAACAAAGGAGCATCAAAACATTTCTGGGTTTACATCATGTGATCAGTGAGGCTGTGAGAAGCTAGATTTAATCAAAAACCAGCATTGGAGTTGCTCTAGTTTAGCTTGTGGATACTCAGCCTTAGTTCCTCAACTTGAAGATCTGGGCCAAGATTTTCAACGCATTGCTGCAAACATCCCTCTGTGTACTCTGTGTGTTTCACTCCTTAAATCTGCATAAAAAGGAGGGCCAGAAAGAGAAACAGATAAACTATAGATGTTCTGTCTCACATCTATACTGAGAGCAGTCCCCATTTCTGGGGGAGCCAGGTCTCAGATGGGGCAGAAGCAAACCATGAAAGCAGCTGCCAAGGCAGAAGTGACAACCACCCCCAGGGCCATTCTGCAGTGCTGGCTCAACGTGCACCCACATTCACTGGTGTTTGTTCCAGCCTCCGTGCTCAAAATCTCTTACATCACCTTCATTCCACTCCTGTGACTGTTACTCCCAACAATCCTCTTTTCAGAATCTCTTCTCCTTTCTCTCTTCTTTCTGTTGGTATTCTCAAACTGACTCTTACATCATTAAGATGCTACATAACCTACATGCTTGCTATCAAATTACAGCCTTCACTCTACAAATACATTCAGCTGCTTTTCTCCAGCTCAGAGCATTTTTGGAGCAGGGAGTACATTGTCTTATACTGGGGGAGCCTCATACTTTGTCAGCCTCAGGCACTCGTGTAATACACATGATTTAGCTTCCTAATGTCTCTGTAATTTCACTTCTATAGGTTGGCCCAGACCTAGACAACTGATTAGTGCTAATGTGCTTGGAAGAAAAGTGGTTGGTCTTCCAGTATCAAAAAGCTGTGCAATTATGTACTTAGGCTGCTCTGCAGCTTTGGGCATCCAAGGTGCTGTCTGAACTCCATTTTGTCTTGCTGTGGTTCTGAGATTGCACAGATCTATTATCATAGAATCACAAAATTATTTGGGTTGGAAAGGACTTTAAAAATAATCTAGTTCCAATGCACTGACTATCCAAGAGCTGAAAGTAAGTCTTCATGAGCTGTCATGAGATGCCACTAGTGTCAATGCTTGAAAATTGCTGTGCCAGGTCCAGAAAACTGGCAGATGGAAACCTGGTGCCAGTAAAATCCATAAGAATCCAGCCACCAGCTTCAGACAGGACTGGGATTCAGCTGGATTGCACAGCCAGAAACTCTTCTATCCTCAGCAATTCAGATGAAACACTGTGCCACTGTCAACAACCAAATGTGTATGTTCATGAGAAACATGAAGAACTAGAAAAACTTCACAGCCATAATTAATTCATATAATCATATATCATTTGCCTCAGATGTCCAAATATGTGCTGTTCATCTTCCTGAAGGTTCCTGCTGGGAATAGCAGTGTCAGCTGAGGTGCCCAAGATTGTACAGCTGAACATGCCAGGCACGAAAAGTACTCCTGAAGTAAGAAGAAATAAAAAAAGTCATAGAATCATCCTGAGTTGGAAGGGACCCACAAGGATAACTGAAGTGCAAATTTAAATAAATTACTAACTAGAAATGGCCTTCTTTTGCCTTCTCCAGAACTAAGCACATAAATACTGATGAAGGAGAAATGCAGGTGGCCATGTTTAAAAATAAGTGATATATTAAACTACATTATTTTAAAGAGACCTAGCCAAACCCTCATATTTTGCATGCTGTACAGAACTAACTGGACAAATCATGCACCCAGATTTAAGTAGGAGTAAGTTGAGGAAGCATTTGATTTCTTTGCCTCTGGTGAAAAGGGAGGTGGAAATCAGCTTGCACATGTTTCTTCTGCTGCCTTCGGGAACACAAGCATAAGTTTCTATCATAAGTGGAATGAAAGGTGAAAATAAAACTAAACTAGTTAGCTGGTTGTTTAAAATAAATGGAACTCTAAAAATTCACTAATGGGATTAGTTTGTTAAAATGTTCACTGGTAATTTCTAAGTCCATTGCCATATTGAGAATCTTTCCAGTACTAATTGGTTCAGCTCTCGATATAGCAGATGAATAATGATGGAAATCTCTAGGGTACTGTAGTGCTGCTGTTGTGCAGGAGGCTGTTCATGAAAACAGCAGCGTAATTTCAAATGCAGGAGTTTAAACATCATCCTGAAGGTCATTTTAGCCTGGTTTCCTGTGGAGATCAGACTGTCTGTCTCCAGCTACATTTGACAGCAGGTTGAGGTTCTCAGTGATCTTCAGTATCCACTTCTCCAAAGACCGACGATGGCTGGACAGAGGCTGGAGACCCAAACTTCCACCTCGAATAAGAGAAGAGCCACAGACTTTGCTGGGCACTTGACTGTTGTGTTTGACCTGCCAAAATTCCAGACTCCTCACACCACAACACATCTGCTCTGTGAATGGTCAGGAGGGCTGGAGGGATGCTGGGGGAGCCATAGGCTTGGTGACAGTGTTGTGTGAGGGGTGGAGCAACACGTGTTCTTTCTTCAATTGTATAACTAGAAATGATTGTTCACAGCTCATTTTAATTCTGTCATGCACTGTCACAGAAACCCAAAGTTCCCCTGACATGTAATTCCTCTCTCTCAGTGTGTCTGTTTGGCACAAACACAAACACTTTGTGTCTCAGCTTCCTTCCACAACCCATAACTCCTTGCTGAGTGAGAGGCTGTGTCTGGCTCCAAGCCATGAGGATCAATGGACACACATGCCAATGGATTGGTCAGTAGGTCACATGAGAGAGATGATTACTGAGCTTCTGCTGCAGCCTTTTCCTCAGGGTAAGCATTCCTTTCTGTCTTTGTTTCTCCTCAGCAATAATTTTCCTGCAACCTTTAACATCTCTTCCAATCTCCTTGACAGATCTGGGGGACTGGCAGACACACAGACACAATTTGCTGAAGCTTCTTTTTTTCTTCAAAAGTAAAATAATTCTCAATTATAAAAAGGCCCCTTTAATGTGTGGATTAGCATTCCCTAAATACAGAATGATTTTCTTTGCTTGTTGTGTATTGTTTCCTCTGCCTGAAAACAGGAACCACAAGCACTTTGACACAGAGAGTTACAGGATGTTTCTCCACAATATTGGACATCTGTGTTGGATCAGGCCATCGCCCCTTCCTTAGTGCCAACACACTGCGAGTTTAACGTGTGTGGCCTTGATAAGATAAAAGGGTGCAGGGAGAGTATCGGGGCCAGCTGGATGGTCTGAGCCCACACTGCTGCCTGGCATTCCCTACCATGAAGAAAATACACATGAGCAGTTGGCAGCTCCCCTGGTGACTCCTGGTCCTGCCTCATGGCTGCCAGATCTCTCACAGCACAGGGGAGATAAGATGGAAGATAAGGTAAAATGTAGGCCATTGAGGTATGTAAGTCACTGCCAACCCAATAATGAGCAGTGCTCTGGGGAAAGCCCCTTCCAAGAAATGTTTCATCTGAGGACACATGAAAGCCCCCTCCTCCTCTTATCCCAGTCTGGTGTGGACATGCCTGGCTTCAGCTCTTGACTGAATTAATTTTTTTCTGAGACTTTGCAAACTTTCCTACCCAAGGTGGATGTTGTCTGTGTCATCCCTGTGGACCTTCTGATGGTGGTGGTGGCAAGGGACCACTATTAGGATTCTGTCATTCTTGTGCTCATTTGTAAGATTCTGGTATTCCTACTGGATAAACCCCAATTTAACACAGGGATGTTTTCATTATTGCAGGGCAGAGCTTACACACAGTCAAAGCCTTTTCTGCTTCTCACCAGACCCTGCTAAGGGAGGAGGCTGCAGGTGCACAAGGAGTTGGGAGGGGACACAGCTGGGACAGCTGACCCCAACTGACCCGAGGGATATCCCAGCCCATATGACATCATGGTTGGCATGTAAATCTGGGAGAAGAAGGAAGGGGGGGATGTTCAGTGATGGTCTTTGTCTTCTAAAGTGACCATGGATGGAGCCCTGCTGTCCTGAGGACAGCTGAACACCCCTCTGCCAAGGAATGAATTCCTGGTTTGATTTTGCCTGAGTGCGCATGGTTTTTGCTCTACCCATGAACTGTCTTTATCACAATCCATAAGTTTCCTCACTTTTACCCTTCTAACTCTCCCCTCCCTGATCCTGTTGGAGGAAGGTAGTGGGAGCAGCTGTTCGGGGCTGAGTTGCCAGCAGGGGTTAAACCCCGGCGCTGGTGCAATCAATAGAGAGCAGGAGGCAGCCTGGAGAGGCACTGGGAGCAGGCAGCTAATTTAGACACTGACCAGCCCTGCAGGGGAGAGCACGTCTCTATTGATTGTGTAGGGAGCCTTGCAGGATTAACTACCTAAATTGGGAACCTAAGGTTAGATACACTGAGGGCAGGATTGAATGCCACATTTTTTCCAAGCCTGTTATAGCCTCACATGTATTTTTAATTCTGATCACTGTTCACATCTTAAGAATCTCACAATTGGAAGGTATATACAAAAAACCGTGATAATAAATCGCTTTAGAAGTGTGGACAATGAATGATGTGGAGGATAAGAGAAAAGCAGGAAATAAAGAGGAACAGGCATGGGCGTAGTGAGAAAAGGGCTTTGGTCTTTTGCCTGATTCGTGGGCTGAAGGGAAAAGGAGCAGGGTCCATTACACGGAGCAGCGCTGCCACACAGTGACAGGGAAGCAGCTCTGCGCAGTGCCTGTGGAAATCTGCAGCAGGACTGGCGGCGGGAGCTCTATGTCTAATGTGGAAAACAAACGGGACACTGGATTGTTTACCGAAGGAGTGCCCAATGTTAAGGGCAGGAGGCAGCAGTACTGCCAGGTAAGGACCAGGTTGGAGCCTGACTGGCACTGTTCAGCCTGGTTCACAGGTTACTCAAAATTATCAATAGCAGTCATGGAGTTAAAACTGGATTCAAATCCTTTCTTTTATCAGAATAATCAATAATTTCTTTTTTTAAAAAAAATAATTTTCTCGTGGAGTACATGCTATACTTTTCTGACAGTCTCCTAGACATTAATCCTATAACTGATTTTTAATTACTACTTCTAGTAATTAAAGCCTCTCTAAAGAGAAGGCTGATACATTACTTATCTTTCTCTAACTAAAGTATAATAATATCTTTCTAAAAGGAAAAAAGAAACAAGGCCAGAACCCAAAGGAGGTTTGGTAGCAAAGTCTTGTGAATTCCAGGTGTAGAGAGAGTAAAGCACCCTTAGCTTCATGCCATTAGAAAATCCCAGCCCAAGTGAATATTTTCCTGAGGTTTCTGTGCTATTTCTATCTCAACACGAATACAGAAAACATAAATTGTCTCAGGACACAGTAAAAAATGTTACATGGACAGCATGTGGTGCTGGGACTCAGCTCAGAGTCCTGGCTAAATGGGAACAACAATGCAAAAATCTTTTTTCACCTTTTCTTTAGTCAGTCCTGGAGGATTCCACATCAGAGAGGCCATAATGCAGTTGTCTATCTCTTTGCTAGCAGAATTCACAAAGCAGGAAAATAAATTATTTTCCTTGGCCTGGGTGCAAGAACAGGGCCCTGCTCTCCCTGTTATCCTGGAACTACTACACACCTGACCAGAATTAAGCAGTCCTTGAGTTCTAAAGGTGCTGAACCCCTCTGGCTCCCAGTGGGATTTGAATGCCCTCAGCAATGTGGAAAAGCAGGTCACAAGATCCTCCGGGAACACCAACATTTGACAAGAAATAATTTGCATGAAATTCAGCTAGGGATGTGCCTGCCCCATGTTCCATAGAATAGTCCCAATTTTTCACCATAGCATTCCAATTAACAGGGAAAAGTGCTTTTATGGATGTATTTATCCATTTACATATGGGTGTGTGGACATATTTTACATTTCAGCTGCATCCTGACAAGCTCTGCCTTTGCCCTGGGAGGAGCTGCTATTTATAACAGCAGGTGCTCCTGCAAGATGCACATCCCACCTGGGATCATTGAAAGCCAGGGAAATGAAGATCCCTGATAATTGGAATGCTATGGTGAGTACCTGTGCTTCATAATGAAAAGGGTCCTGTATCTTTATGGTCCATGCAGGCTATCCAGCAACATTACAACTGAGACTTGAATCTCAAAACATCCTTTCCTGCAAAGTGTGATGCCTTGAAAGTGCCTGTAATGATCTAATCATGAATTTGCATCATGTCTTTTGTCATCTCCCTTTTCATTTTATATGAGGATCAATACAGCTAAAGGTTAGAAAAGCCCAGTGTGGTACTTGCAATCCTGGCTCCTTGTTGTCTCCAGTTGGAAGTGAAAGCTAAGCCATAACCAGAATGCTCTGGCAAATGCTGTAAAAAGGGAATCTGCCTGAAATTGGAAAAGTTTTTTATCAGTACTTTCTCAGAGAAGGCAGCAGCAGGTCTGCTAAATGCATTGGGGAAGCTGCAGCCAAAAAACAATCTGTAATGGGGGTGGGTGTGAAAGGAAACATGAGGTTGTCAGTCAAAGTGAAAAAGAACAGAATTTCCAGGGAGCTGGAAACACTATATTAAAAATAAGCTTTTTGGAGAAGACTAAAAAAAATTATTTCCTTGGAGATGGACAGAAAAAGGACAAGCAGATGGAGAAAGGGAAGGAACTGGAAATAAAAAAATAAGGGTGTATTCACAAGCTTGAAAGAGGTCACTGGTTGGAGTTGCAGGGGATTGGGAGCTCCTCCCTGAGTGTTCACTGTATGCTGGGCTTTGCCACACCAAGCAGGAGTTTTCAACACTGATGAAATCTATTTAGGATTATCTCATTTGCTTCTAAATGGAATTATTTTTTTTTCCTACAGATTTCTATCACATATTAAGAGTAAATTTTGGAAGAACTTTTCAGTGAATTACCATGAGGCACAAACAACCACAAGAAAATGAAAATGGGCAAGTGGGGAAAGCCCAGGGCAGAATTAGCTCTCAGCGTGTCAGTGTCCTTCAACACTGAGAAATGTACACAAACCCACTGCTGCTCTTACATTAGAGCCACAAAGCCCAGTTATCTGAGGGGTTATTGTGTCAGGCAACATAAAATCAGGAAGCAGAAAGTGCATCCCCACATTAAGTTACTGTCGGTATAAGTAAATATATTATTAAACACAAAACTCAAATGGTTCTTTTATGAGGCTGATGCTCAGAACTGAGAAGTCCCAGTTGCCAAAACAGTCAGAAAAGCTGGAGGGGTTCAACAGACACTGATGAAAACTGGAAACATATCTGGGAACCTAAAAGTATTTTGCAAAAACTCACAAGAATCAGGAAGCAGGAGCACAGATTTACATTTACAAGGAACATATGCTGGACATACATCTATTTCATTTTAGGGCACCTGTATCTCGTGGAACAAGGCCTCTCAGTGCTTGGGCCTGTCAGCATCTCCTGACAGATGAGGTTGTTCCCCACCTGCCTCATCCACACAGCTGCTTCCCTCTCAGGAGCCTGCCTGAGCCAGGTGTGAGAGGGAGGGGTCATCGCTCCTGGGAGTCAACAGAGAACGGGAGAATGAAAGAAATGTGAGAGGTTACATTGCAAAGTGAAATTTTCTAAGTACTAGGAACTATTTAGAGTAATTGGAGTCTGCAGAGAGCTGCATGTCTATCAAACTAGGAAGATTTACTATGCATTGTGCCAGGAGCTGCCAAAGGAGAGCCTGGAGAGCCTTGAGAGCCTTGGTGTTCTGCAGAAACCCCTGTGGAGAGGAACGCTCTTCCCCACATCCATTCCTCTGGTAACCTCAGCAGGGACATCATATAACCCCTTTTGGAAGCCTTCTGAGCTCCCTCTCAAAAAAACCAGAACAACACAAACCAGGTTTTATCCATGTAGCTCCTATGGCAGGGCTGTCCCACAGCCTGGCTCCTCTAATGGCAGTGTCTTTGTCCCTTCATTTCTGGATCTGATGTGTTAACACTGAGTGTATTCCTGTTTGCTACAATGCCCACATAGTTCTTCACCTTCCATAGTATTTTGCTTTCTCAGACTGCAAAATGCTTGTCCTCAAGACAGGAACCATAAATGCCTTTGTATTTGTCTTGCTGGACTCATGGCACAATGCTCCCCTCATCCCTCAGAGCAGTGTCTCTGTTCTATACTGCTTCTTTTGTCTCTGCCCCTCTTTTAGCTTGCCTTCTGGAACATGGGTGACCAGAAGCATAAGCAATCATTAAGCTGTGAATGTACATCCCTAAAATACTTTGAAATTTAAATTCACATTTGAAGTTTAAAATCACCAAATCACCTCTTAAAATCACATTTGCCTCTTATTTTTCCTTCTTGGATGCATCACAGGGACTGCAGACCGACTCTGTGGAAGCAAATAGAACACACAAGGTCATCATCATGACCATGATGATGAGCTCCCAGTGAATAAACTACAGTCTTTGTAGTTCCCAAGTATATGACCCCAAGCCCCACAGAACTGAATTTCATCCCATACCAGTTACTCTTGGTCTTGAAGTGATCTTTCACAAGGAGCAGAGTATCTCCCTCTGTTTGGCACTGGTGAGGCCTTGTATTGAATCCTGTGTTCAGTTTTAAGCCCTCAGGACAAGAAGGACATGGAAGTGCTGGAGAATGTCCAGAGAAGAGCAGCAGACTTGGGGAAGGGTCTGGAGCACGAGTGTGATGAGGAGCAGCTGAGGGAGATGGGGGTGTTTAGCCTTCATAAGAGGAGGCTCAGGGAGGGCCTAATGGCCATAAACTAAAACACAAGAAGTTCCATGTCAACATGAGGAAGAACTTCTTTCCATGGAGGGTGGCAGAGCCCTGAACAGCTGCCCAGGGAGGTGGTGGAGGTGTTAAGGAAAGCCCAGACGTGGCACTAAGTGCCATGGCCTGGCTGACACGGTGGTGTTCGGTGCGGGTTGCACTGGATGCTCTCAGAGGTCTTTTACAACCTAATCATTTCTGTGGCTCTGCGAGCCCAACCCGCGGCAGCACCACCAGGCCTGGGGGGGGGCAGGCCCGGCGGGGGGCAGGCCGGGGTTA
>VWZD01008796.1:745184-861711 GCA_013396695.1 Sakesphorus luctuosus
GGTGAGCGGGGCGGGGGCCGGGGCCGGGGCGCGCTCGGGGCTCCCTCCCCGGCCGGGGCCGCGCCGTGACTCCCGCGTTTTGCAGCACCATCGTCCTGAACAACCCGCGGCGGCGGAACGCGCTGTCCCTGCCCATGCTGCGCTGCCTGCGGCAGGACCTGCTGCACGACGCGAAGAGCCGGGAGCTGCGAGCCATCGTCATCGCGGGTACCGCGGGCCGGGAGCGCTGACGGGGCCCACACCCAGACCTGACCCGGGGGCCCGGCCCGGCCCCGCCACCCCCGCGCTGCCCTGGGCCCTCCTGCGCCCACCAGACCTCCCCGGGGTGCTGTGCCCTCATCCCGCTGCCCACTGCCCTGTGCTTAATTCCCCGGCAACAGCTCACCCGCGTCTTGTCGCGGGTTTGTTTTTAACCAGCGTGTCCAAGCAGAGACACGTTTCGAGGTGTCAGCACTTCAGCAGGGCTGTGCTTACAGTCGGTGAGCTGCTTCTTTCTGTGAAAGCAATAGCAGGCCAAATAATTTGTTTTAAAGCAAGGTCTGAGGAGTACTTTAAACAGAACAAAAGCCTAAGTTCCAAGTTCCAAAGTAAAGCAGTAATATCCCAGACGCGGGGTTTGTGCAGAACAGGCTGAGCTGGGGTGACACTTGTTGCCTTTGGTGACAGGTAAACAGGGCTCACAAGGTTCCTGCAAACCCAAGTGTTTTGTTCTCCTCAGAGCCAGGATCAGCCAAATTATTTCCACTGGTTTGTCACAACTATTTTTGAAACTCTCAGAGCAAGGAGAGACCACAATATCAATGCCACAGTCACCCATAATCCACGGATGTAAAACAGTCTCTCTTAGAGCCTGTTACAGTTTCCTTCCATTTTAGGTATTAACCTCTAGAGTTCTTGAAAATAATGAAACTTGAGCCATTATTAAGCCATCTTTTTTTCCTCTGCTATTTCAAGATGACCTTCCTCTGCTCCCCTTTCAGACATCTTGGAGAAATTGTTTATTAATTTAGGATGATGCTGTTTCCTGTATGTAGAGGGAAACACTGTGTTAGTGCACACACACAAGAGTAGGAGCGAGCTGACTTCACAGGGGTGAGTTTGAATACACATATTCAGCATTTCCAACAGCTGTTACAGATTTTGTGAGACCCTTCAGGCTCTTCTTTGGGAGTACAGTGCTCTGGCAGTTTGCCAGCACAGTTGCATTTTGTTTGTTTGTTTTAGTTTAAAAAGAAATTGCATGTTCCTGTTGGTTGCCAATTCCCTTGCTGAATGGAAAGCAAAAGAAGAAATCTCAAGAAAGTAAAAGACTTCTCAGGGAATGCTTTGTGTCTTTAACACAGACTTTGCAGTGGATTCTACTTCAATGAGGCATTTATGCCGTGTGATTAATTTTCAGAGATATGTTGCTGATCCCATGAGCTCACTGATGTTATTTGTGATCCATAAGAAACAAATCCATAGGTAAGGTTGGGTCTTACATAGTTGTAGCTGGAAATGTTATACCCATGCAAGTATCTGAGAAGTTCTGAAGGATTCAAAAGCATCACAGTGGTTTATTCCCATAGCATGTATCCTCATGACGAAGGAAAACTGTTATAAAGGGTGTTTTGATCTTAGCAAATCCAGAGCTTAATTTCACAGAAACCTGCTATTTTGCTCCCCAAACCCTTGGCATAATTTTTGGGGATTCCCTAGATGACAGTTTTACCAGCAGATGAAAAGACACCACAACAACCCTCCTCCTTCTCCTCTAGCAGAACAGCCTTTTCTCTGTTTTTTCCATTTTGACCTTGAATGTCGTCACACAAAAAATATTGATGCTTATTTAGTAAAAGTTAATGATTAACTCTGGTTGCAATAAATAGGGACTAACTTTTATCAGTCTGAGAGCACAGCACTCCAGCCTTGCTTCAGCTGGCTAGTTTGCATTGTACCAAGGAGCTGTTTTAAACAGTATGCTTACAAGAAACTGGGGTCAGGGGTGTGCGGGGCCTGGAATGGAAGGAAAACTGGGCATTGAGGAGTGTTTATGGGTGTTACTGTGGTTAAATGGTACATTGTGGCAATTTAAAGTTGTCACAAAGCCCAGATGGCAATATTTTGGCACTGTAAAACTCCCTCCCCAAACTCCTTTTTGACCACTGACATCCCCATCCCTTTAGCTGGGGCACTGATATGCCACAGCCCCTGGTTTCTTACTGATTCAGACTGACTTTTCCTGAAATTCTTTGCAGCTGAAGGACCTGTGTTTTGTTCTGGCCATGATTTAAAGGAACTGTCGAGTGAAGATGATGTGAAGCATCATTCCCAAGTGTTTGAATTATGTGCAGAAGTAAGTTCTTTTTGAGTGACACTGGTTGTGTTTGGTATTTAAGAGCAAGCATTGGTTTGAGGAAGGACAGCATTGTTCACTTGCTGAAGGACTGGCTGTTGCTCCAAATTCCTTGCTTTTTGCTGCTCTGCTATTTTGATTGTGCAATTATGTTTCCCCTGGATTTCTGTGCATATAAATAAAAGGTCTGCAATGACAACGTGAATGTCTCCAACAATGAGTACAGTCACAGTGTGTTCCTCAGTTCAGCCAGTGTTCCTTGCAGCTGAGTATTTGGGCAGTGTCATTCCTAGAAATGTGAGGGTAATCACCTTCAAATTACTTGTGATCAAATATCCTTGCCCAGCATCTGGCTAGGAACTCATGGCCAGCTTAAACATCAAATAGACAATGTGAAGATAAAATCTGACTCATTGGTTGCCCAGTCAGCAGAACATGAAAGTTCTTGTTACAAAGACGTGGCCCTGGAGGTTGGGATGTTACAAGCAAATCCTGGAGTGTTTGGAGAGAATGGCAAAACACCCTTTGATAGTAACAGCACTAGAATTTGGTCTCTAATCAGGCTCTGTGGCAGCAGAAGGTACTTTGATACCTTTTGTTCTAGTTCCTCAATTGATAATATTCTCTATACACATTGTCAAACCCATATTTAAGAATGATGTAGAAAATTACTGCTGAAGGAGCCAAGATCCAAAAGTTTGGGGGTTTTTTGGTCAGTAGAGAGAGAAAGGTACTTTTGAGGGCTTCCAAGACAGGATTGTCTGTCCCTGAATTTCCATACTGATCACTTTCTTTGTGCATGCAGGTTATGACTTTAATCCAGAAACTTCCAGTGCCAGTGATTGCCAAAGTAAACGGCTTGGCTACAGCAGCAGGCTGCCAGCTTGTGGCAAGCTGTGACATCGCAGTGGCAAGTGAGAAAGCCCAGTTTGCTACTCCTGGAGTAAACATTGGGCTGTTTTGCTCCACACCAGCTGTGGCCTTGGGCAGATCCCTTCCAAGAAAGGTAGGCTGCCTTCACAGGTATTCTTTGTAATTGTGCAGGAAGTAGGTTCCCGTGTTTTAGAGGAGTTTTAGTTCCATTGCCTGAACTTTCCTGTGGTCCAGCATTCAAAATGCTTCATTGCAAAAGGCATCTCCATAACTCTTTGGACTGGGAAAAATAGCGAAGGGATGAACTCTGTTTAGGGAAAGCAGCTTCCTACTGATTCAATTCCAACCAGCACGAGCTCATCCCAGCAGCAAAACAGCTCAGTGATCCCTTTGCTTTCCAACAGACAGCTCTGTGCTTTAGCCAGTGATGTTCTCCCCTGAGGAGGGAACCCCTGTGAGTTCAGGATAACAATCCCACCGAGGTATCAGTTCTCACCAGGCAATGACATTTCACTGCCAGCATGATCTGCCTGGCTGTAGATCAAGATGCCCAAAATAGCATCTGAAACCCTCCTATACTGTCCTCCTGTTTTACGTCCTACTGATTGTGGTTGCACATCCATCACTGCATTAAAAATGGTACAACCTGAAAAGCTTCCGTAACTGAGAATAGAAATTTTAAGTTCTGATCCAGCTGGATTCATGCAGACAGAGTCTACAAGCCCAGCAGGGCTCTGCTGAGATGCAGTGACTGAACTGCACAAATCCCATTGCTGGATAAGGGCTTCAGCTTGAAATTTCCCATCTGTGAGTGTACAGTTATTACTATTTCTGAATTAGTATTTCTGGGGTGTATGATTCCCTTTTAAAATCTGTGGGATATACTTTTCTCTGTGCCACTTTTCAAAGTAGCAAGAACATTCCCTGCAGTTCCCAGGATTGCTGATTTTACCTCTTAACAAGTGAAATATTGCCATTGTTTCAAAGATACTAATGAGGATAATCAGCTCTTATGATTCAGGCATTGGTCAATTGCATCAGGAATCACGGAAAAAATCCTTATTGCTATATAACATTGAACAATCACGGACTATTTGGGAGATTTTTAATTTGAAACCTCAACTAACAGATGCTGGAAGCAGCAGGAGACTGAAGTAGATGTGGCTGTAAGAGGACATATTTAAAACCACCCATACCAAACTTAAAACTAAGGCAGATGTTTTCAAAAACTGCACATATGCCCAACTTAAAATACCAAGTTCAGTCATTTGACATTGTAGATGATCCACATCTCTTAATTCCTACAGCAATCACTAGAGATTGTGGGCTGAAGAGAAACCCTGAGGTGTCAGCCTAGGACAGCTGGAATCAGTGGGCAGGTTTGAGAAGACGAGCTCTAGACTCAGTCCTTCTCTTTGCTGAACCTCTTAACATGTCCTTGACAGTTTAAGAGGCCAAAAAATTTAAACCTTGTGTTTGTTACAAGAGTGACTTGTACATGGAGGAGGCTAAAATTCCCCAAACAAAGCAAAGTAAGGTTGTTGGATTGACTTAATGCAATATTTTTCCTTGTTCAGGTGGCACTAGAGATGCTTTTCACGGGTGAACCTCTTTCTGCCCAAGAAGCATTAATGCACGGGCTTGTCAGCAAGGTGGTGCCAGAAGACAGGCTGGAAGAAGAGACCATGAAAATCTGTCACAAGATCTGTGAAAGCAGCAAGTCCGTCCTGGCCCTGGGGAAAGCCACCTTTTACAGACAGATAACCCAGGACCTCGACACTGCTTACAAAATGACTACTCAGGTCATGGTAGACAATCTGACTTTGAGAGATGGGCAGGAGGGTATCGAAGCCTTTATCCAGAAGCGTAAGCCTGTCTGGTCACACTCTCAGGAGGAGAAGAAATGAGTCCTGTCTCTTAAACTAACCTTAGCTGTGCTTTATGATTCTTCACGCAGTTGCCTTTGGAAACTATATTTCTGTTCTTACTGAAAGTTAAATTTGTCTTCTTACTTAAGCCAGACACAATAAATTTGTTCTAAGTATGTAATAAATATTAAGAAAAATCAAAGACAAAGGGTTTTCTCAGCAGTGAATTTAATCTGTGGTTTTAGAAGGAGCTCTGTGCTGCAAAAATCAGTTTAATATGTCCCAGGTTACTTAGGGAGTCACAGGGACTGAGAGAGAGCTCAGATCACCCTGTTCTCAGTATCTCTCCTCATAGTTCTGGATGAGAGTTTCCATTTATTGTTATTAATAGAGATTTAAAGTGCTTGGGCTCATTCCAGAGATGATGGTAATACATATCATAATGGATCCCAGGACTGTTTGGGTGTTACTGACAGCAGCCTGTAGCAGTGATCCATTGCTCCTTATGAATATATCTGCTTATGAACTGTATGTATCCCACAGCAAATTCTGGTTTTCCACCATCAGTTCAAGCACTCATCCCAGCTTTAGAGGACTATGCTGCTGACTCCAGGGAGGCTGAGCATGGCTCTGGCTTGGGCTTCAGATGAGATCCCCACTTGGCAGTGACCCAGCTGTAGTTTTCAGGCTGTATGTTTTTAGTTTATCACAGCATCTTGGATGTGTTAGTTGGGAAGTCCATCCTTGTGCTCAAAGCTGGGCTTTTACCAGCAGTTCAGCCATGGATTTACAGACTTGACAACCTCTAACAACAGGGATTCAGCTGCTCCTCTGGGTAATCTACAGAGCTTTGCAGCCATCCTGGTGAAATATTTTTTCTTAATGTCCAATCTGAGCCTTGAAGCAGCCTTTTTTGCCATTGTCCCTTGTTGCATAATCTGACATTTTTGAGAAACTTCAGCTCCATTATCTGTGTGACTTCCTTCAAGCACTCACAGACTGCAGTGAGACCACACTGACACTCCTCTGTGCCAGACAGAACAAGCCCTGCTTCCCCCACTCTCCTTGGAGGTCAGGTTCTCTAGGTAACCAGCTTGGCAGCCCTGCAGGGGACCAGTGCCAGTTTCTCCACATCCCTTTTGTACTGGTTGTGCCAAAACCAGACTGTATTATAAATATGGCCTCACCAGTGTGAGCAAAGAACAAAATATTCCCTCCATGTGCTGGCCAGCGAGTCCTGCTCAGGATGCATTTGGTCTGGGATCAAATGGGAGGGCACTGCTGCCTGGGATTGAGCCAGGCACCCACTGTGAGCCCAGTTCCAGCAGGGCTGTCAGTCAGCTCCTTACCTGTACTGGAGCTTGGGTTGTTCTTCCCAGGTGCAGTAACTTGCATCTCTCCTTGGATTGTGGTTGGTTTGGATTGAAGCCAGGCCATCCAGTGTGTCAGCCATTGCCCCAGTTCCACATCCCCTGCAGATTTGCTGGGGATGTTACTGATGATGATAGTGATACAAGTCTTGATATCAATCCATGGTGATCAAGATGGGATGGGCTCTCAGACCTCTAATCAACTCCAGGTGAATCTCTGTATGGATGGGTCTTTTATTCTTTGTTGACAGTAAAAGTAGCCCAAAGTATTTAGCATAGTTTTAGACTTCAGTTAGATCAAATAAATTCTACCTATGGGTACTAAAACTCCAAATATGGAAGTATCATGAATGAAGAAGTATTTTTTATCCCATGCCCTTGATTCCCTGTCTGTATGAGTGTTAGTTCATTCCTCAGTTTTCCTCAGGAGTGAATCAGATACCTCATAAAGTCCTGGGACTGTCCCCAAAGGCCTTTCATTGAAACCAGTGAAATAAATACTTTTATCATTTATACAGATACAGCCCACAAGGCAATTCTCTTTTCCATCTACAGGTTGAAAAGAAAGAAATTTTTGGTTCTGCTGCAGTTTTTAATGTGAGGAATGGAAACTTGAATTCACCATTGAGTGTAGTTTTTTCTATAAAAATGAGGACAATGTGCATCATTTGGGCCAGCTGTTTTAAAAATATAAACTTTTATTGTTACCAGTAAAAATGGGTGTTTTTTTATAAGCTCACATAGCTGACAGAGGTTAGGAACTGTTATGAGCAAATAAGAGACAGAAGAGTTAAAGCTGGAGCCCAATAACCTTCATCATGTCCTTTTCAATGCAGTAAGATGCTGCACTTAAGACTCTGTTCCCACACACTGCTCTAAAAGCATTAGGAAAGAGTAAATTGTTTTAAAAAATATTTATATTTAATGGCTATCTTGCAACTACTCAGCAAATCTCAACTGGCTCTTTTGTTCCAGGCTTTTAGAAATAAGTACATTATCTGATTTTTTCAGAACAGTGCCATTTCCAACTAACTGCAGTAATAAGATGGTTTCACTGGCCATCTTAAAGTATGTGACAGTTCAGATGAGCACATTCTTTTGGTTATTTAGAAATTACTCTGCAGTTGATCACCATCTACACCGGATGGGGTTTGGCATTATTATTATTAATTCCTGCTTGCAATTTTTGAAGGGAAAAATGCATTTTAATAGAATAATTACTTCAATGGAAATAGTTAGACCACAATGGAGTAAAATTATTCCTGCACATGGATCCATTCAATATGAATGGCCTTGTAGGACACTAACATTCCAGAGACATTCCAGGTGTCCTTGGCCTTTTCACAATGAACGGAAGTTAATGGAAGTGCTTTGTAAAGTTAATATACTTGAGCAGGTCAAAGTGGTGATGGAAGGGGAAGTTAACTATCAAAAATGGTGGTTTGGTTGTTTATGTGACAGGCAAAAGGTAGGACTGTTGCCTTATCCTTGGCTTTCCTTGTAAAAGACCAAGCACCACAATGGCTCGAGCTCCTTCACAGTTTGAGTCTGTGGAAGGTGAGGAAGCACAGCACTCTGGGCAGCTGAATTCAGAACCTTAAGGACACTTCTTTTCAAGGCTTGTGGTACTTTTCAGTCTAAATCACAGATATGACAAATGTTTGTCTTGTATTTTAAGTTCTTGAAGAGAAAAAATATGTTTTAACTCAGTTTTCACAATATTTGTACTATTTCATGCAATAAAGTAATTACGTCATTATAGAACTATCACAGAATGGTTTGGGCTGGAAGGGACCTTAAAAATCATCTCATTTCAACCCCCTGCCATGGGCAGGGACACCTTCCACTAAATGAGGTTGTTCCAAGTCCCATCCAGCCTGGCCTTGAACACTTCCAGGGATGGGGCAGCCACAGCTTCTTCAGGCAACCTGTGCCAGGGCCTCACCACCCTCACAGTAAGGAATTTCTTCCCAATATCTAATCTAAACTTACTGTCTTTCCATTTGATACCATTTCTCCTTGGCCTGTCACTACATGCCCTTTTAATTAGTAATCATCAGTTCCAAAAATTGTGGCATCCACAGCAACATTTCTCTCTGTTGCTTGAACCACTAGACAAAAACTTCAGCAGGTTTTATAACACTCCTGCACTAGCCTGTGAAGACTGACAAAACAATTTTTCATTTCTGACTTGCATGGGATTTTTATTTTTGCCCACATCTGCCTTTATTGTTCAAAGGATTTACAGGGGAACAGAGCAGTTCCAGATTTGTTAATTAAGTTCTACAGCCAAGAAACAGCAAAGCAAATGATAGATTGGGAACCTCTCCACAGGAGTTATCTGCTGCCTGAGGGAAGAGTTTGTCCCAAAATAGCAAGGAGCCTATTCCTTGTCACCCCATTCATTTTTATTAAGGGATCTCTCTGCAGTGATGTCTGCCAGGTAATTAGCCCAGTTTCGAGTCACCCTAATAGCATGTGGCACACACTCAGGCCTCTCTGGAAACCAAGTACAACCCCATCTTCATAGAGCGTCTGGGATGCAGCTTATCCCTGGAAACGACAAACAGGGACATGTTTTTGTTCAGATACACAGGAACAGCTGCAATGGAAACTGGGCAAGAAAATGCAAGCAAGGAATTGCCAGTATGAGTGGATTGAACTGCCTCAGAGTGCATGGAGGCCTTAGAAGATTGGATTTGAGCCTTTCCCTGGAAATTTTAGAAAAGGCACAGGCTAGAGGGTATGATCATCTCCCTTGTGGCTTCAGGGTCCCCTCAGGAACAAGACAAACCAAAAGCCAGGGAGCAGCACTAAGCAGAGTAACACTCAGCTCAGGGTTGTTCCTAATTCATGGGCCAGGCAATGACCTGCCTGACATCATTTGGGGGATATATACTGAAGGCAGAGGACCTGGAGGATGGACAAGGTATTTATGCCTTCTGTCTCTCAGAGAGCCAAAGAACAGTTTATATAAGCTTTTATAAAAACTTCATGCAGTTTCCTTAATGCCACCCAACCCAGAATTCATCATCCTGGGTAAGAAATATTTCCATGTTAGTTTGAAGTAATCTCCTGTAGTTGTGGAGGAGAGAGCTTGAAAATGGGTACTACAAAAGCCCAAAAAGCTGGACATAGTTGACGTTAAAAATGCATGACTCCCTCATTGGCAGGAGACAGCACCAGAGTTTTTCCTGTCTAGCTCATGATTTCTGAGCATTTGGATGGCAACACCATGTCCTTCACAGAATTGCCTCTGGGTGATTCCTGTCCTGTCATTCCTGTGTTGCAGGTGGGGAAATTGAGGCCAAATGTGCTGTGCCCGAGGTGTCCCGGTGAGCCCGTGGCACTGTAACAGGGGCACTGGCAATGCTGACACCTGCTCCTTATGTTCCTTCTGCAACAAAGTTTTCAGTGAAATCAGCAGAAATGCAGGGTGATTGTGTGCCCTGGAGTGACTGCAAAGGCTTCTGAACAGGAATTATGAGCTACTGCATCAAAGGCCCCTTGCTTGACATTTATTGGCTTTTTGATGAATGTTGGGGTAATTCTACTGTCAACAGTTTCTCATTAGGAGCCTGGCAATGTACTTTCTGACCATTATCTTGCTCAATATCACACTGGGCTGCTACAAAGAGCAGGGATTTTATGTAAAACCCATCTATCTCTGTAGCTGCAAACTTTTCTAATAATTCTACATTTAAATAATCTCATGGAAATGGTGGCTGCCTTCTCTAAGCAATAAGGAGAATAGACAAATGGTTAAATTTCCATGAAGACCTAAAGCTATAGGACAAATCTCATACTGCAATGAGTAGGATTCATTTGTCTTGATTCCACTGGCACTGCACCTCAATTATACTAATTCTGAATTTCACTACTGAATAATGTATCCCCATCCTGTTTTACACCCACAAAGGAAGGAAAAATCCATCAGAGATGTGCCCTTCCCACTCTTCCCAGTATAATGTACCATCTCCTGGCTGCTTGTTGTCAATATTAAGAATTATTTTTGTCAAAACTGTAGCTTTTCTAAAAAGCAAATAGCAGAAATGTACCCATAATAACACTGTGTATTTTGAAATGGGAAAAATAGTTCATTCAACTTTGATGTGGCCAACTGTAGTAATTTTCATGCTGGGAGTTTTAAAACATTAATACTTATTTCAAATATTTGTATCCTGGAGTCATGATAATGGGAGTGTCACAGGGTTATTATATATTTTCTTGATCATGTTTGTTATGAGAAAAAAAAAGAAAAGAAAATGAGGTAATAAAATAACTAATTGAATTTGCATTACTAAAATTTAAGCCAGATCCACAGGTTTGATTTGTGACTATTATTCCTAGCTGCTTAATGTGAGAGAATTTACTTTTCCCTCCAAATTAACTGAAAAGAAACATTCCTGTGGCCTAGGTGAAAACACAACCAGCTCTCTAAACTAACTTGCATGGCAGTGCAAGTTATCCTATTGGGTTTAACATAGATATGGGTATTGATCTCACCCACTGATGGTGCTGAAGGAACGTCCCTTCCTGCAAAGGCAGAATAGAATGGATGGCAACATTTTGGCTCCTCGGAGCCCTGTGGCAGGAAGGCTGATGTAATGGGCCATGTCTCAGGAGTGGAAGCCATAGCCTGCTTTCTGAAGGAGTTTTTAAGGACAAATTAACTGCAGTAGGAGAATGTTGACATTCAGGCTGCCTCAGCTGCTGATGACAGAGAAGGCGTTAGGCCTTCCAAAGTGGCACTCAGGTTTTATTCCAGACCTGTCCTCCTATAAACAATTACAGTGGATGAAATCATGTTTGGAAAGATGAGTGATGTTTTCCCTGTCAACTTTGCCCTGTCAGCACCAAGGGTAATGTGATATATATACCTGCTTCCGTCTTCTCCACTTCCTGGCCCAAAATCATTCTCAGTGTAGACATTGAGTGATGCTTCTGGAAAGAAACAATAAAGAATTAGGAAACTGAATAGAAAACATGGGGGAAAGGAAAAAGCAGGTGAACACATGAAGTCATTCTCCTAATGTGGTCTTCAAGCTAGAAATTAATATTTTGTTCCTTGTACCTGTTTAATGAAATGCATGCCATTAAAACTTTATCATCTGGTGTTTAAGGGAGTTAATCATGTAACAAAACCCTCTATTCTGAGTCTTAGGATATTGTATAAATATAGATTTCTGAGTTAATCTCCCTTTTCTTTCAAGATCCCACCAGATTAGGTTATAAATATTTCAAAGTAGTGTGCTTTTTCTTGTTTGTTTGCTTCTTGTTGGTTTTGACAGAAGTCTTATTTTGCTTTTCCACTCTCTCCTTTGGGGTTAATTTTAATATTTTTTTTATTAATGCCAGATTTTTCTACTAGTACACAAATTTGTAAAGCTTTACAAAATATATGCTATTTTAAAAACTAGTAGCACTGCCATAAATACTAGTGTGGGGAAAAGCATCAGGTTTGAATGCAAAACCTGTAAGAAATGCAAGAGCCATAACAGATGAAGGAGCAGGGCAATGAGAGAATTTGGGTCTCTGAAAGAAGGCTCTGCAGGACAAACACCAAGGTGCTCCCCAGAACACCCACAGAGTGGAAAACTGACCTAATTTACCCCTTTTTCATTGGAACCAGCAAGAATATTCACACAAGGACAATCAGCCCCTTACTCACTAGCCTGAGGTTCTTATTAGTTATCACAATACAATTACTTATTGTTGCTCTTATTCTTGGTATAATCTACTTAACACAGTGACACCATTGGAGTTCAGGAATGTAGACTTTGGTGTCTCCTCCACATAGCTGGGCTTGGAAACTGGCCCCACCTGCTGAAATCAGAAGCCTTTGCTGCTTGAGTGGGGGAATAGCATTTGTCTGGCAGCAAGAGAAGATTTCCATCCTTTTACAGAGCCTGTGAAAACCCCCTCAGTCCTTGCCACGTACTCAGCACGGTAAAATGGAAGTTGCCAAAGATTAAAGTCCTTTTTCTTTGCTGTCTATAGCTAGTCCTGTAAGCTTTTAGTCCTTTTCCACATGAGCATTTATTCAGAGCAGACAACTCAAGAATATTTCCATGGACAGCCTGAAATCTTTATGAGGCACTGGGTGGTTGAAATGCAGTACCAATTTATTCAGGACTCACAACAACCAAACTAGCAGAATCCAAGCAATAAATTTGCCACAGGAAAGTCCTGGTAAAGAGCTCAGTGGCAGTTAGAGGCTCAAAAAACACCTGTTAAAATGTCCTAGACCTTTCTGTCCCATTTCTCACTACAAGATTTAATTAAATACACTCCTATAGCCTTTTGTAAGGTAATTCTGAAATGTAAATAAGAGGAAAATAGATTTTAAAGCCCTGGACAAAAAAAAAACCGCAACAGCAAACCAAACCAAACAGAAAACCCCACCACTGATTCACTTCCTGGCTTTCTCACATCACTCCACTGTGACCTTGGACAAGCTGACAAAGGCAGAAGAGAAATGTGACTGTCCTGTCCAACCTCCTATTTACCATAGGTCATTGTTTCCTGGCCTGCTTTACCCCCAAGCAGCATTTGAATTGCAGCTTTGGTTGAGCTGAGGAGTCATCTAACCTTGTGAAGAAAAAAATGGTGAAGGAAAAAATGGTGAAGAAAAAAAGAAGATGCAAAGAGTGATCTTTGCAAAGAGTGTTCTCCTTGCAGTCAGGACTTGTGGTTTTTTCCTGCTTTGAAATCATCTGATCTGACTTCTAAGCAGGGCACCAGAGGTGCCTTTTTGTGGGCTCAGCCGGACCTTTCACTATCTCAGCGACTTACATGTCAAATGGGGTGAATCATTCTGGTTTTTTCACTATCTGTGTTGTCTCTGTACACCACAAGGACTGCAGAGGAATTTGGCTCTCACTCTGTGTGCACTCTGTGCCTTGCACAACAGCTGCACTGGGCTTATCTTTGGTGTGGCTGATGGATATGTCATTGATGCACAGCATCCGAGTTCCAGCGGTGAGAAAGGACATACAGCAAGCACTAAACCTCTCAAATCTCTGTCGGAGGGAGGTTCCTCCAGTTTGCTGCAGAGCCTCAGGTATCCTTGCTTGCTCTAGAACAATTTACGGTGAGGGCCCCATGCACGAAGCTGTCAGCAGAGGGCAATGACAGCTCACAGCTTGAAGCGGCTCCCGGGTGATGTGTCAGGCGGGTTCTTGTTTTTCTGCTTCACTGCTCCCAGGGAATGAGCCCCCGGTTTATTCGGGCAGCATTCTGACCAGCACGAGATAGAAAGTACCCCTGGAAGCCCCGCAAGTCAGGGCTCTGAACTCTCTTCCACTCTCCCTGCAGCCCCTGCCTCTGCATCCTCAGGGGTTGCATTGGAGGAGCAGTTGCGATCCGATTCAAGGTGACGGAGAGCCAGATTCTGGGGAGGGCTTTGGAGCAAGAGGAGATCCTGCCCTGCTTAAAGACATACAGCTGTGTCTGGGGACCTGGCCCGTTCAGCAGAGCACAGTTTGGGAAAGCCTGGCTGTCCTGGCTTTCCAGGGAGGCTTAATTTTAGATCCAAATGAGTCTGTGTAGATTAGTAAGAGGTTCTGGAGGGAACAAGTGATTCAGAAAGCCCTTCCTAGTAGATTAGATCACAAGGCAGGCAGAAGAGGTGATAGGACTGTGACAATCATGCCTTCATGCCCCAGATTTTCAGGAAGAGGTAGCAATCCAGAGGATGGGTCTTCCAGCCAGAGTTTAACTTGCCAGGATCTCAGTGTTGCCTCTTCCACCCTCCTTAAGAGGGGAATGAAGTGGCACCATCTCTTCTCTTCATGACTCAGCTTCCCCACCTGTAAAGAAGTTCTCAAGTTCTCTGTGACACACTAAAAGCAGGGAATGACAAAAACTAATCAACTGTGCTACTCACAGCTTGGCTATGAATTAATGTGCTTGTTGCTGCTGGCCCAGAGTCTGCTGGGCAGAGAAAACACTGCTGAAGGTGTTAGTCCAGATGGACTGTAAATGCCAGGGCACGCAGGAGCTGGTGAAAAATAAAAATATTCTCTCAAGTCCTCTCCCAGCAGGAACAATATTCCAATTGTAATGCAGATATCCTGCCGAGTCACTCCATCCCTCAGGGCAGGTGAACACTTTGCAGGAGTCTGCAAAGGTAATCATTAGACTGCTGTAAATATGAACAAATACAAATGCCAGGTGTCTCTTTATCTGAGCTTCAGCTTCACTCCTGGCTTCGTGAAAAATCAGACAACATGACCACCCATAATGATACCATTACTAACATTGGGAATTCCAGGGAACACTGGTTATCAGCCGATTCCCCCCAAACTCCCATACTGTAGCAGAAGGATGAGGAGCACATACATTGTTCAAAGCCACCACGGTGAAGAAGTCTACAACTTCAAACACCCAAAGAGCCAGTACAGGGGGCTGTGCTGAAGCTGCAGAGGAATTCAAATAAACAACGTCCAACGACCAGCTCTGGAATGC
This sequence comes from Sakesphorus luctuosus, assembly GCA_013396695.1. Classification (NCBI taxonomy): domain Eukaryota; kingdom Metazoa; phylum Chordata; class Aves; order Passeriformes; family Thamnophilidae; genus Sakesphorus; species Sakesphorus luctuosus. The sequence continues at coordinate 760,100 of VWZD01008796.1, forward strand.
AGCGAACCCAGCCAGGTCAACACGCACAGCGATAAGCAGGCAAGGTGGCAAGTGGGGTCCAGCTCAGGCTAAACATCCAGCAGGATAAGGTAATGGTTGTGCCAGCTTTGTGCCCAGCACCTCCTGGACAACTCTCACCAGCAGACTGTGAATGAAAGATGTAATTTGACTGCTTTGCCAGTTTTCACTACAAAGGCTCCAACTCAGCCCAGAGTCATCCTTGTCAGTCGTGTTTCAGCACCTTTTCCACCAGACAGCCTCAGTCCTGCTGTCCAGGTGCGCTCCCACAGGGCCCAGGCAGAGGTGACCTGTGCTCTTGGGCTTGTTTTCCCCTCTGCCACTTTTGATCCTTCCCTGAGTCGGAGGAGCTAGTTCAGGCAGGACTAATTTCAGACTCTGGCCATCTGGAACCACAGATATTGAGCCATGACCAGTAACATCCCTAAAAGCAAACAGCTGAAACTTTGGAACAAAAAGCAAATGTTACATCAGAGTGATAAGCAGCAATAATAGCAGACCTGGCAAGACAGTACTTTAAGCCAAAAATGTGCTAAATAAATACTTTTGCAACGTTTTTTAATCTATTCATCAAAGAAGCCAAAGTGTTGGTTTTATGAAAAAGGTGGAGAACATCAGTTTTAAGCAAAATTATTTTTTTCATCTTAATTATAAACTTAAATTTTAAAAAAGTTTAAACAAAAGTTTAAGCAAGCATTTCCATATAGGTTAAAAAAAAAAAAGAAAACATAACAAAACACTAAACACTCTTTTATGTGGACAGAGAGTTCCTGTCAAGGCGGTGGTTGGTTGCACAGAGTAGACAAAAATAGCTGGTAATATAAGTATATACGGCATGCCATTAAGAAACCAGGTGCTAATGAGCCTTCTCAGGACTGAATCACGACTGCCTGTGGCTATTCCATGACAGCTCTTCCAGGAGGTGTCTCCAGCTGCCATGAGTCAGATCCCTGCCTCTGTGTCAGGGCAGGAAACTCCCTACAGAGAAGCTGGCAGGTATATCCTTAAAGGCAAAGCAACGAGGGGCTTCCCACGCTTTTGCTCTTCCAGCTGCAAGAACAGGTCACAGAGGCTGCTCGGAGTGGGTAAAAGCAGCCTGGGAAGTCTCTGTGCACTGGCACAGGCAGGAACCAGCAGCTTTGCAGAGGTACAGTAGATGGCTGTGAGCCAGGTGTGTTCCTGTTGGTCCTTGAATGGATGTAGGCTTTGACACTCTTGTGATCTTGAACACAGGCCTAGAGGACAGACTCTCCACTGCCTGAATTAAAATCCTGCCCTCGGTTACCCTAGGCAAGGTTAATGACTATAATTTATTTAAAGGCCTATAATGACTTGTTAAATGATGTTGAAAATGGCAGTTGCATGAAAACAAGTTACAAAGTGTCCTGATAAACAAAAAGGTTTGCACTGCACTGCCTTTCAAATGGAACAGAACAGTTAAAAGTCACCCATTTGTCACTTTTTGGGGCCAGGAACAATGCATTAACTATATGCATTTGTAGCTACCATATCCATACAGGTGCCCTATACTGTACTGTTTGTCAAAGCCTTAAATGCAACGATGTGATGGTTTCCTTCCCATCACCTGCACTCCATGCACTAGCAGACTCTGCATGGAAAGCAATAAAGGAACCACCTGTAAACCAGCTCCCTTGTTGCTGTCTCCCTCTGCAATGTGGTCTCAGTGAAGCAGCATCCAACCCTGTGAGAACCAGGGAACTATCCACAGGCTTAACCCCCTTGGAGGCAAGAGAGCAAAGGATTAGTGCACAGGGGACCTCACCTGTTCTGTTTGTACTGGTGTTATTCATAGAACACTTTCATAGCTATTAAAGAAAAACTTGGTATTACAGACTGGCAACATTAGTTTAGCATTTGTAAGAGACCCTGCATGGCTGGAACTCAAAAAAGCCTCCAGCATTCAAATTATTTTCTGCTGTACCCAGGGTCATGTTCTCCCACTAGCCTGTTGCAAATCTCCTGATATCCAGTGCCCAGAGCTCAGGTTCCCCAGCCAAAAATTATAGCCAAGCCCAGAGCTGGTTGTCTAAGCTCCTTGTACAGTTGTAAAGAGAAATAAAACCTTCAAATTATCAAAACACCCGAAATGTTATTTGCACTTGTATATAGAGACTTTGAACTTACTTAAGGGCCTGGATAGTGCTCTTATCTTGATATAAAGGTTATTTATATATTTATTTGTTTGTTTTCAGTTGGGAAAGCCTCTCTAATTCCAGTTTGGGAGGTGCATGTGATAGCAGTGCATTGGCCTCAGAAACTGGCCTGTTAGTACAAGATCTGGTTGTACCATCTCTTCCATCTGTCTTTGCACAGCACCAAGGGGAAAAGGGAAAAAAAATTCCAGCAGTAACAAATGTGCTTTCATTCCTCACTTTCAAGGCTGAGATTTCCATTTTAGGGGGAGATTTCTTGAATTATTTACTATTAAAGCCTGATATCTTTAATGGTACCTTATTTCACCAAGAGAACAAATTATTCTGTAAAAAAGCCAGTTCTTTTGCCACTGCCAGCTGCATGCAAGTACAAAATTACAAAGCACTCACTTAGATGAAGTGAATACTTCATTAAACAATTAAGCAATAAGGCAGAACAAAGGCTGTGGTTTCCAGGCCTTGTTCTGTAATTGTATCCTAGAGCATTAGGAGAGCCAATGCTCAAGCAAAGGGCTGCAATTTGGGCTAGGATTATCCTCTAATAGCCTTGTCCCATGGGATTAGGGGATTGCCATGGTGGGGAATTATTTATCCATCGATGGCAATGCAAAATACAGATTTGTCTCTGAAGGTCTGGAGGGGAGGGTTTCCATCCCTCCTTCCTCTTGTCATCTTCTTGCTGTAACACCTTGATTAGAAGTTTTTAGCTCTGCTTTCACTTTCTGAACCATAAAGGGAATCCACCAGCCCAGTTTTAAGGAAGGTACAGTCATAGAAACCCAGTTCATAAGTAAATGTCTCTGAGTGCACCTGGACACACTGGGGACACTCTGAGCCTGAGGGACACTGAGGAAGCAAAATATTTGAGCCACTGTTTTGGACAAGGTTAAGTTTGTGCTGCAATTTTCTGTTTCCCTCATTCAGCATGTGCAGCTGGTGAACCTTCCTGGCAAACTGAGAGACACCAGCAGAGATAAGGCAGAAGCAGGTTTTGATGGCTGATAAGCAGAGATTGTTTGGATTGCAGATGAAACTTAAATGTCTAAAGTCCATCCACATTCTGCTACAGAGGTCTAAACCCCTTTCCTCATCTAGTAAAGGCCTGATTCAGCTCCTAATGAAATTACCAGGATTTGTTCTGCTGACTTGAAGTTGACCCTGGCCAGAGCCCACTGCCCTCCCAGCATCCCTTTCCAGAACAGTTATAGAACATCCTGGATGGCAATGGCAAGTCCTTCCCTCAAACATGATCAATAGAGAATCCCTCCATCCTGCTCTCCTCCTCCATAAACCATTCAGTTCTGCTGGAACAGAAAATACAGCTCAAATGCAAAATAGAGCTCACTGTATCACAGGACAGTCTGTCCTTGGGAACTGGAATTAAGATCATCCAGGCACTTATCAAGGGCCAATGGAAGACCATTAGAAGAATTAACTTTCAGTTCTAACAGCAGTCAAACCAGAAATTAAAAAAAAAAAGAAAAGAAAAAAAGGAAAAAAAAAAGAAAAATGCAAAAGACAACCCTCCCAAGCAATTTTAACAGTCAGGTTAATTCCTGAGTGTATGCATTTTATGCTCTATTGGAATAAATAATTTTCTATATTTCTTTGTTTCTAGTTGCATTTCTCCCCTTTGGAAATGATACAATTAATATTTAAGGCAATTCAGTGACATATGTCTCCATTCCCCACAGGAAAATATGTTACATTAATTTCAAACTCACTGACACTGGAAAGCAACCAGCTGTTTATACTCATTGGGATGTATGGGGGAACAAACTTCATTAAATGTCAGAAAACTTATGTTTTAGAAGCCAAGAAATGGGTATAAAATCAGGCCACTTTTAACCAGATACTGCAATACCAGTAGAAGACCATCCAATCCCCCTCCAGACAGACAAAACATGGGAAAAGGGAAGTATTTGCTCTCAGAATGGGATGTGCTGAAGGAAAAGATGAAAGTCTATTTCAAATAGAAGATTTAGGAGCTGCAACTGGAATTTAAATGAAACTGAGGTACTGAATACCAAAAATAGACCCCAGCTCCCCTTTCTCTCCCCTCAGCTGAACTGCAGACAAAGCCTGAAGACAGCACAACTCCTGAGGTAACTTCTTCCTCTGCAGAGTTCATCTCCTGCCTGCAAATCTGGTCTCACCAGTGAGGTGCACTAATACCAGAAGTAAGGAGAGGACAGAAATTAGATCCAATTCCTAGACAACTCACTACTATTCTCATCAGATCAGGCTCTGGAGCCACCAGAAAGGAAGAGGAACATGGTTTGATGGAGAGAGAAGGCAGCAGGAAGCCAAAAAGGCAATGGGGAGAGTTCTGGAGAACGAAGGTATGTTGGAAAGCGCAGGTGGGTGGGGATGTGGTGGTGAAGGAGGCCCAAGGAATGGCTCCAGGACAGTGAGCTGGTCTCTGCAATGCAGGCAGGAGATCAGGGACTGAAGAGAGAGGGGGGCAGCAATGAATCTGTATATCCAGAGGGCAAAAGGAAGACTGTGAAGGCTGAATGGAGAGAAGTTAATAATCACTGCTCTCGATGCCTCCAGCTCTGCTTCTATAATGGCACTGCCCACAGCAGCTTCAGGGCTATATCTCAATTAATTTATAACATAACCTGGAAATCAGATATTCTTCTGGCTTAATCATAAACAGGACTAAATGATAAAGGTGTTCCTAGAAACTACCAAAGAAATACTGACTGTCTCTGCTCTCCACGGGTCCTATCTCAGCCATTTTTTACAGCAAGTGATGGAATCTCAAGTGCTTGTCTAGGAAGCATCTGTCTGGGAGACTCCACTGTCCCTGAACCACCAGACTGTTCAAACCCATCTCTCACTTTCCACAGAGGTACCCTGATCACCCGGGGGAGGAATGCAAGTTGCTCTCTGCAGCTATATCTGACTTCCTCAACCTAAAGCTTGTTTTTTTCCCACAACACTCTAAACCAAATGCAAAAATACCTGAGTAAAGAAAAGATACAAGCCTGGGATGGAAGGGACCTCAAAAAATCATCTGGTCCAGTCTTTCATGGGGAAGGGAGCCTGGGTGAGAATATCTAGAACCCTGTTGTCATGGGTTTAGCCAGGTGGGCCTAAATTTAGGCTTTAAAATTCAGATTAGGCCTAGAATTGTCAGCTGCCTTGAGCTGGGCTGGGCTAGCTAACAGCTGACTTCTTTTAGCCAATAATATTGTATTCCATACTATACTACATCATCTCAAAAGAAGTAAAATCCAGTGTGTGAGAGGGGCTGGGGCAGTTGCTTCACAGCTGTGGTCCCAGCAAGACACACCGTGCTGTCCCAGGAGGGATGGGGAGGCCCAAACCCACAGCACCGGCTCACCATCATGTTATCTTAGGGAAGTAAAATGTTTGTTCTTAGTTCTTCTCTTTGCTTAAGTCTGTCTTTGGAGCATTGACTTCTTTAGAATGATTTGTAGTCAGAATGGTAAAATCTGTGCTTACTGGGGAGTGGGAAGTTATATATAACTTGTATAAGTGTGTGTTATATGGTAGTTTTCTTTCAATTTTCTCTTTGCTGTTTAAATACATGTAGTTAGTTTCAGCATAAACCTGGTTTAGAAGGTTTTTCCCCTCTCTCCCTTCTTCCCTTTTCACTCTGTCTTGGACATTTGATGTTTTGCCAGCTCAACCCAAGACACTTGTCCTGTCACATCTTGAAAACCTCCAGCTGTACTGAGTCCCCTGGGGAGGTGGTTCCAGTGAGGGACTGTTCTCACAAGAAAAAATGTGTTTCTTATATAAAGACAAAACCTCTCCTGGAGCAACTTAAACTCATTGCCACCTGCCTTCTCCCTGTGGCTCATTGTGAAGACAGAGCATCCACCCTCTTTGTAGCAGCCTTCTGAGTACTGGGATACTGCGATAAAGTCCCCACAAAGTCTTCTCTCTGTCTTTCCTCACAGGGCAGGTTCTCCAGTCCTTTGATGATCTTAGTGGCCTTCCTTTGGACCCTCTCCAGTCTAGCTGTGTCTTTCCTGAATTGCAGATACCGGGACTGAACACAGTACTCCATGTGTGGCCTGGCCTCTGGTGGATTCTTGGGTTGTGTTGTCCCAGGAGCAGGATCTTACACTTGTCTTTGTTCAGCCTCATACAGTTCTTGCTATCCCACTCTTCCAGCCCATCCAGGTGCCTCTGTAAGGTGGCTGTCACTTCTGACACGTCCATCTCACCACCCAGTTTAGTGAGCAGGGAGCTTTCAATCTTGTCTGGTTTGTTTTAATCTGTTTCACTACTCAAACCTGAATGACCACAAAACAAAAGTAACTGAGTTGGCACAAGAGAGGCAGCAGAGACGTGTGGGCTGTGCCTGCTGCTGAGTCACAGGCAAACCCCAAAGTTTTGGTTACTGTAAATTCATCTTGCTGTTTAGAAATTCGTTCTGCCAGCTGGGCACTGAAAAGCAAGGAGTGCTGTGGCACCAAAGCCTTCCTTTGGCTCTGGCTGTAAGTGCCCTGCCAAAAAAAAGACACAGTCCATCACAAGGAGAAGTTGTATGTATCAGTCATGAAGCACATTTCTTGTGGGATTACTGACTGCAAACAATAACAGAGTCTGTGTTGGGACAGGACTTTGTACAACAAGCCTCGCTCTTGTCTGGAGGTTTCCTATGGCCACTCTTATACAAATAACAAGTCATGATAATACCATGTTTATCACAACACTAAGTCAACCATAATGACTGTAAACGTAACCTGACCTTCACTTTGACTAAACCCTGTCTCTTTCATGGTTATCTCCTATCTCAGTGCATATTTATTCCCTATTTTTTCTATCTCTTGCCTTATGTTCAAACTGTAAACTACCAGCTTTCTAAAACAGGATTATTCTTTTAACTTACAAACACTGCCTCACGCAAGAGGCTCTGGATTTTAACTCTGTGGCTTTCTAAGCCTACTCAAAGTAAGTAAATAACAGATAGATTTCCATCACTCTGTGTTTCCATTTTGATTTCTCAGTTCTATCAATTCTTATCAAATCCAGGCCACATACAGGGAGGGAAAAAAAAAGGAGACCCAAAATGAAAACTTTGTGAAGTCCAAAACAGGTGAATAAGATCCTCTTTGATCACAGTTGCTTAGTTCAATGTGTCTACTCTCAGCTATCTGCAGCGGCAAATACAATAAGCACATTCTGTGAGAAGAGACTTGAATTTTGGCCTGTAACACAAGGGCAGAGGACTCAGATTAGCAAGAGGAATTTTGCAAACATGGGCTTGTTTTTGGATTGGGCAGCATTTCCAGAGGGGCTGCAGAATGGGCTTCCATAGACAGGATGGTGCTGACACTGACAGCTGGAGGTGTCAGACTCCACTGATGTTGGAGCACGATAGAATAAATCAGAAACACACGTAAAATACTGGTTTGCTACATTAAGTAGCAACCCGAAATGTCAGTATCACATGATAATTAATGATTAATGCGAGGGGAAGGAGGTGCATACCTCACATATTTTTAAACTGGTATAACGAGTTTTCACAGAGCAGAGGAGGGAAGTTCTCTATAATACATAGTAATGGACTGTGTACTTGGAACTGTGCTCCATAAACTGCCCCACCTTCAGGACAGAATGTGTCAACACACAGTTGCTCTCCTGGAATAAAGTCCGTGCTGGGATTAACAGTTGGTAGTGTTGAAGCACAAGGAAAGAAGAAAAGAACATACAAATGATGATCAAAAGGATGGAAAACTCTTTCGGATACACCTCGGGGAGAAAAATGTCAACACAGCAAACATTTAATGTGAGACTACACCTGATATTACAGGTGATGAGAGCTAATCAAGAAATAAAGAAAATAACACCGTGGAGATGACAAAGCCCTAAAAGTGTAGTATCTTCCTCAAGGTGATGTCCTACTTAGCAAGGAGAGCTTGAGCTCAGGCAGGGTGAGTTAGCATACAGTATATTGTAAAAATAATACACTCAAGTCATCTAACACTCCACACTGAGGAATCTCAAAGCACTTTGCATCTGTGTCTTGATGTTCCCACACTGGAAATTGGTAAAGTACATGCCTGCCTTTAACTATATTCTTCAATTAAATGTTCCCAGAACCAGGGTGTCCATGCTATATGCAGTAGACACCACTCCCACTTTGCTCCTTGATGAAATAAGGCACTTTCCTCTCCTGCTGTTGTGTAACAGATGTTACATGGGACAGTCACATGATCCTTCACCAAGCTGTTGGCAGAGCCAAGAGCTTAAAGATAGAGGTGGGGTTCATTTAGGCTAACATTAGCAAGCTCTAACCTGGGCCTCCAGTCAAGAGAGACACGTAAGACTCTGGTCAGGCTTCATCACTCCACAACCACTGCAGACGTAGAATCCTAGAATGGATTGGCTTGGAAAAGACCTCTGAGATCATCAAGTCCAACCCTTGGGCCAACTCCAGTCCCTTTACCAGATCATGGCACTCAGTGCCACGGCCAATCTCACTTTAAAAACCTGCAGGGATGGGGAATCCACCCCCTCTCTGGGCAGCCCATTCCAATGCCTGAGCATTCTCTCTGCAAAGAAGTTTTTTCTGCTCTCCAACTTCAATTTCCCCTGGCAGAGCTTGACCCCCCGTGTCCCCTTGTCCTATTGCTGAGTGCCTGGGAGAAGAGACCAACCCCCACCTGGCTGGAACTTCCCTTCAGGTAGTTCTAGACAGTGCTGAGGTCACCTCTGAGCCTCCTCTTCTCCAGGCTAAACACCCCCAGCTCCCTCAGCCTCTCCCCACAGCACTTGTGCTCCAGTCCCTTCACCAGCCTTGTTGCTCTTCTCTGGCCCCGCTCCAGCCCCTCAATCTCTTTCCTGAACTGAGGGGCCCAGAACTGAACACAACACTCAGTGTTTCCTCACAACATTATTTATCCAACCTGTCTTAAGGCAGTGGAAATACTCTCTCTGTCTTGGCTGCAGAATGACCAAACAGCTTAGATTAGGCACCAGCTTTAACATAATAAAAAATTAACTACAATAAATTTCTCTGGAATCTCAATCACTAACTTTCCTCCTGGACACTGCTCCTGTAGGTCTGGAGAACACTCAAGAGACACCTGCAGAGTGGGTATGGTCTTAATGTTGTGCAGCCCTCGCTGACCCGCAGTACACAGCACCCTCTTCCCAGTTCTGCTGGGCCTTCTGGTTTGGGTAGAATTGCATCTTTGGGAAACATCTTCCTTTCCCATACTTTGAGGTACTTCCTGCCCTAGGAATATTTCAGTCACCACAGCATGGATGAAAAATAATGATTTCTCAGGGTGGCTTGAAATTGTAACAGCATAAATCAAACTGTTAATTTGATGATTGCATAACAAAGGAGGGAGAAAACACAATCATTTGATAAACACCTGTGAGTATGACAATACATTATAAATAAATAAGAGTAAAATAGGCAATATTTGTTATTGAGCTTTAAGTATATGGGTGGAACAGATTAACAAGGCACGTAAACCTCTTTTCCCCATTGAGGACACAGGCTCAGGTGGTTGGGATGGTCATTTCTACTACCTCTTAACCTCATTATTTCCCAGGAACTTCCCTTAGTGGAGGGGCAAGTGCCTCAGACACCAGATCCAACTCAACTTATCCCTCATAGAAACATAGACTGCCTTGGGTTGGAAGGGGACCTTGGAGATCATTGTGTTCCAAACTCCATGCCATGGGCAGAGACAGCTTTTACTAGACCAGGTTGCTCCAAGCCCCATCCAGCCTGGCCTTGAACACTTCCAGGGATGGGGCATCAACAATTTTTCTGGGCACAATCAGGGCTGGGCTGGGCAGGGTTTTACCCCAGGGTTTTTTGAGGGAGCCAAAAGTGTCACTGTCTTCCCCACCCACTGTGCCCACCATGGCTCCCAGATCATGTCCCTCACAGGGTGGCTGTGGAGACCCAAGTCACCCACACCACAGGGGGACACAGAATCACAGAACAGGTCAGGTTGGAAAGGACCACAGTGGCTCATCTGGTCCAACCTCCCTGGTCAGACAGGGCCATCCCAGAGCACATGGCACAGGATTGTGTCCAGACAGTTCTGGAATATCTCCAGTGAGGGAGACTCCACATCCTCCCTGGGCAACCTGTTTCACTGCACTGTCACTCACACAGTAAAGAAGTTCATCATCACGTTCAGGTGGAACTTCCAGTTTCTGCCTGTTGCCTCCTTATCTATTGGCTGGGCTGGGCACCCTCTTGTTGTATCGCTGGGCACCACCGAGCCGAGCCTGGTCAATCCTTTTGACACCCATCCTTTGGATACTTCGACGTTAATGAGGTCTCCTCTCAGTCGCCTCTTCTCCAGGCTGATCAGGCCGAGCTCCCTCAGCCTTTCCCCGTAAGAGAGATGCTCCAGTCCCTTGATGGACTCACTATCTGTATCACACCGCTGTCCCCTCTGTCAGCGCTCCGTGGGGCGCTCGGGGTGATGCTGCAGCGCATCCCCCCATGCCGCGCCCCGCAGAGCCGCCCCCTCGGGAGGGCGGGATCCCTTCCTCCCTCCTTCCCTGCCTGCCGCCCTGCCCCGAGCGGCGGGACAAAGGCGGCGGTGCCGCCCGGGCGAGGCGGGGCCGTGCTGAGCCCCCGCCCGGAGCTTTATCGGCCCGGCGCGGTGGCGGCGGGCGCAGTGCGGGGACGGGGCGGCCGCTCTGTCCTGCCCAGCCCAGCCCTGTCGTGCCCTTCCCGCGCCGCCGCTCCCGCACCTGCCGCCCTTCGCATCGCCCCGCAGCCGGTGAGTGCCGCCCCGCTCACAGAGCCCCCCTCGCCTTGTCGGAGCCCCCGCTTGAGCGCAGCTTTGCGCCCTCCGAGCTTGTCTGCCCCGGGGATCGGGGTCCGCCGGCAGCAGGCGGTGCTCCCGCCCCGCTCCGCCTGCCCCAGGCTCGGTGTCCCTCGGGGAGAGGCCGCGAAGCTCCGCGCCCCGTCAGCCCGCGATTAGGAACGGCTCGGCGTTGCTCTTATTACTCGCTAATGGATTTTTAATTATCCTTCCCTCCTGTTCCGAGAGCAGCGGCGGGCGCTCCGGGCGGGACCGGGCACAGGCACCGGGCACAGCTCTGTGTGTGAGCGCAGCCTTGGGCTTCGGCTGGGTTTTCTCCCTCCCAGCTCTGGACCAAAACTACCAGCGAACTGCTGCCCTGCTGCGTCTGAGCCTTGGTTTCCCACTGTTGAGCTGTTAAGAATTTTTTCCCCATGTGATTCTTCTTCTTCCCTAAAAGCATTTAGCTTGTGCTAATTGGCAACTAGAAGAAAATATACTGAAGTGAGGATTTCATAGCCGTTCGCTGTTAAACTTTGGATGTGTGGTGTACCTGACCGACTGAGGGTGATGGGAAGCAGCTGCTTTGTGCCTCCTCTAGGCTGTCTGACTGTCTGCAATTTAACGTTACCATTGGAAAAGCTGTTGCTGTAAACAGTGGCAGGTTCTAGTTCAAAGTACTTTTCCCCCCGTCCTCCTGTCAGGTGCTTTTTCCATCTGGAGGTGGTAAGCCTGAGATGGCTGGTGCTTCTTAAGATCTTAATCTTAGGTGGTTCGGGCGAGGTTTAGTATGTATAAAGGGAAAGTAGAGCCTTAAAAACACTCTCGGGATTTTCAGTAATCCAGGATCTCAAGGGCATGTTTCCTGAATAGTTTTTGTTTTGGTGTGGAGAGGAGGTTGCTGGAAGTGGAGCTCTGTTGTGCTTGGTCCTGTGCATGGGTGTAGCAGGAGGCGATTCCTGTGGTAACGAGCATGCAGATGGAATGGGGCAGAGATTTGGAGGAGCCTGTCTTCTCTTTCTAAAGATTTTGCAAGTACTTTATAACAATTATCAGAAATGTAACAGCTATTTCCTTTCCCCTTCCTTTTATGAAGGGCACAGAAGGAAAGACTTCTTTCCAAACCCTAAAGCTTAAGTCTCAGCTTTAAAAGCTTTTGCAATTTCTGGCTTAGGCTAATAAAAAGGTGTTATTTTAAGACTTTGCCACAGATCCTTGACTAATGCAGCATTGCAGATGGACTTCCTTGTACAGGTATTACTTTAAAGAATAATGATTGTGGGTTTTCTCTTCCTTTGCAGTAATTACTGTTGTGTAAGAAGGGAGATGGAATTTAAAGAGTAAAAGGGGAAAAAAAATTATTGCTCACTTGGGTCTCCAGGAAGTGAAGATACTAATTATTTCTCAGAAACGGAAAAGATTTTTCCAGCAGTGCCTTTCTTATCAAGGATTTGTTTAGGGTTTTACTACAGAGAGTGAATGAGTAAAATGAAGTTTTATGACCAGAAGTGGAAGTAATGCCTGGCACTGGAAAGAAACAGGGAGATTCTGTATTGTGTCTCTGTTTTGTTGGTAGTAAAACTCCTCTGCTCCTGTTAGTCATAGCTGCTTTTCCTCTGCATGCCTCCGAGAGAAATATTAACAGGAATGTTGGCAGAGGGATTGCTGGTTGGATATAGTAACTGGAACAACTTAACTCCTGAGCAGTTGACAAGTCTCAGGCTGACTGACCTTCTAAAATACTGGAGCATGAAAATAAATGAGCATATGAATGTGGCTTTCAAAGCCAGACAGACAGGCTGTTACTGTTACCATGTCCTCCCTCCTCTTTTTTTCTTTTTAATTAAAAAATAAAAGCAAGTAATTTTAATTTCCAGTGTAACTAACTGCTTGAATATATCCTTTTCAACTGGGTGTGTATGAATTAAACCTGTACCAAGTAAAGTGCAGGGCAAGATTTTACTGCTCTGTTTTGCCAGTGCTGTTTTCAGCTCTGTTTACTTTGGGCAGCCAGACCTTTATGTACTTGCATAGGAATGAAATGTCTATAAATTAGTTGATTTTTAAGGTAAACACCTCTGCTTTGTGCTTCAGATGACTTCTGCCTTCCTTCTTAGAGCAGCACAGAAGTCACAAAAAGAAATATAACAAAGCAGCCTAAAATCCATCTGTGACAGTGACACAGCTCTACCGAGGCTGAAAATTATGTTGGTGTCTTAAATACTCTGTAAAACAGGATTTGGCTCCCCATTGCTATGACTGTAGCAGTAGTTACATAATGAAACCCTAAACCCCAGCGATGCTGCACCTGTAACAAGACAGAAGTTGACTAATTACAGAGGCGTCTCTGCCTGAAATTGTTTGTGTACACTTGATGTTTCTAAAGTGTTGGCTGTCACAGATAACACCACCCTGATGTTAACAGGGGAGATTTAAAAGGAGTAACTTTAAAAGAATGGGACGCTTTCCTTGTTGAAATTTGCATAAGGACATTTGAAGTCGGAGGAGAGCTCAGCCATCACCTGGATGTGTTTAAAGCCCCACATGATACTGGACTAGACAGCTTTGGGTATCACATGTAGTTCCCACTGAGCAGCTCCTGGTCATCAAATCTCAGCTGGAGAGTCCCAGTGAGAGCCTCGTGGTTGTCCTTGGGTCAGACATTCATCTGAAGAAAGGTAACTACTTGTCCCTGGCTGTGGTTTTATTTTCAGTTGGGGCAGGAAAGGATTTTCTTAGTATGGGAAATGTGAGCACTTCAGGCACCTCTGGTGGTTTAATCCACAGTGTTGTGTATGAACCTTTGCCACAGGCCTTTGCTTTGGGCAACGGGATTCGGTGGAGCTGCTGCTGCTGTAGTGACCTGAGAACAGAGTTTACCTGCAAGGGAAAATGCAAAGACATGTGAGAACATTCTTCACAGCTGGTTTTTTTTTTCCCAAATAAATTCTGTCTTGAGTGTAGATTAGCACCCTAATCATCATAAAATCCTACATTGGTATTCCACTGTCTGTTTTGAAGGAAGCACCATTTCCCAAACACTGCAGAGAGAAGGATGGGGTACTGATGATCAAGGCTCTTGTGTTGGCTTGGCTGCCTTCAGTAGGTAACAAAGTTTCTAAAATATAGTCTCAAAAAAGTAAAAAAGTTGTTCTTGAAAATCTAGAAAGACGAGCTAAGAATGAAACATGGTATGGGTTCCTTTTTTTCTGGTGTCTGAAGGCTTGGATTGACGTGGTCAAAGGTGTGACCTTAGGCGCTGTTTCTGAGCAAAGCATGATTGGGAGATTTCAGTGTAGTAATTGAATTATGACTTGGGCAATGAAAATACTAGTTTGTGATTGTTTCCTTTCTTTTTAAGTGGTTGCCATGTTTAATTTGAGATCCAGTTCACCGAACCATTTAAGTGTGTGATGAACTGTCCTGGTGAAACCAGATGGATTTAAGTTTTACTGAATTGGTGCCTTGCCCATCTAGTTCTTTAAAAATGTATGTACACAGGATTAATTATTTCACTGTTGGCAGCTCTCACAAATTCTAGAGTGAGTTGTATGAATGACGTTCAGTGTGTTTCTTGAGGCTCCACCTTCCAGATTTAGAGGACTGAGAGAATCTTTGTTTTTAGCTTTCAAACTAACGGATTTCGTAGCTCTCCAGCCTGTAGAGGAAAGTTTGAATTGTCACAAGTGGGCCACAGAAACCAGAAAGTTTAAAACAAAATAGCAGGGTTGCATGTGTCGAGCTCACTTGAATTCTGGGAGTCTTGTGTGGCTGTTGGTACAGTTATTTTGGATGTAGCTGCATGTCTGTCATGGGCTGCCCTGGGAGCCCCTCAGGGTCGTATTTGTCTAAATACTGTTCAATATTGCTTATCACCTGTTCTGAAAATATCCATCAGCATTGATGTCTAAGGAAGTGACTATAAAAATGCTGTTGGCCTGACTTTTATTTAGATGACTGTACTGTCATGGTCTTTGTGTGTGTGTATTTTTTGCTCTTTTATTAATGGTCAGCGTTTCTATTTGTCTGACCATACTGTGATGGCATTCCCTCTCTAAACAAGGGCAGGAACATTTCCTGATTAGTGGATGTTAAATGGCTGTGACTGTTTCAGGCAGGTAGGATTTTTCATGAGCAAATAAAGAACATGAATCACAATGAAATACATTAGCACATTATCATAAGCTTGTACACTTATGATATGGAGAAGAAAAATCAGAAATTAACCATGTTGGCCAGCTTTGGTTTACCCTGTTTCCTAAACATCAAGTGATATCCCTTGTTACTTCAGTTTTGTTTTGACTCTTTCTGTAGGAACAGTTTACAAATTTACTGTCTGATTCTGGGTTTTGTGTGCTCAGCAAAACCTCTTCAGCCATCCTGTGTGCTCCTAGAATTAGTCAGCTTGCCTGCGAGGTCTGGCCTTTGTAGGCAGTACTGTTGCTTTGCCTATTCTTCTGCTAGAAAGCTTAAATATTATTGTATATCACAAGAGTGTTCACAGAATCACGGACTATTCTGAGTTGGAAGGGGAGCACAAGGATCATCGAGTCCAACTCTTAAGTCAATAGCCCATACAGGGGATTGAACCCATGACCTTGGCATTATTACAACCAAGCTTTAACCAACTGAGCTGGGGTTGCCTCTGCAGCTCAGGGGTTTACTCTGTGTTTCACACACAGAAGGAGGTAAGAAGAATTCAGTTGCTGATAGCTCTGAAAGAGGAAATGTGTCCACCATAATCATAAGGAACCATCAGCTGGTTTTGGGGTGTTTGGAACAGCAGTGGCTCAGTGAAGACCTGTCATGGGCCAGCTGGTTTTGTTTAGCTCTGGTCTGGTACAGCAGGTTCAAAGGTATGTTGCAGGAGCACTTAATACAAAGAAAAATTCATGAGGTTATTAGGCACAAATACCTGGCCTGTTTTGGGAAGCCCTGTGGTCTCCTGACCACAACACGCAGGAATCTCAATGAATTCCTACTCTCCTTTGCCTTGTTTTACGTGCTCTGCTGCCAACTGTCAGAGGCTGATAGAGATACAGGGCTGGGCTGCCCCTCACCACCAGTTTTATAAAACCCACCCCATGTCAGATGACCACAGAGTATTTCCAGATGTTTTTTCCAGATGCTTAATGCTCCAAACTCAACCACCACCACGGAGTGCAAGATGACTGACAGTGTGCACAGAGCTGAGTGTGGCCTTGCTGTGTCTGTTTACAGCTGACTGATTAAACCAACCTTGAGGCTCACTGGCCAGTTCTTCTGTTTCAGTTCTATCACTGAGAAACAGCTGGTTAAGAGCAGGCAAAGTGTGTGTGATGCTCAGAGAACAGTTAAGGGTTAGAAGTCTATCTTGAGAAGCATTTTGTGCAAAGAGTGTTCTAGAAATTGTATGTATAGTGAAGGGGACAGACTGGTCTTGTGCCCTTTTAAAAATGTATGATAATTTTCTAAATTTTGTCAGCTCACCTTAAATCTATTGTGCAGTTAATGGCATGATGCTCTCTGCTGGGTCTTGGCTTCTGGCTTATGTAGCAGTTGATCTGTTTATTTATTTATTTATTTATTTATTTGCATCTAAATGTCTTGCACTTTTGTGGGATTGATCTTTTTGCCTATGAAGCTAGTCTTCAAACAGGATAGTTAATAAAATTTTTTTCCAATCTCCTGCTACTATAGAAACAGTCCCTTGTAAATGCTAACATTGAGCTTCAGCAAAGAAGTAACCTTAGTCAGCAAAACTATAAAAATATCCTTTTTGGAAGGACAGACCTTATCTTTGATGGCAACTTAATATGTTCTCTCTGAAATATGTGCCTCTGTCAAAGCAAAATTAAATCTTTGGAGGTGCTAACCTGAGAATCTTTCAATTTCCTCCTCCTGCCCTCTGACAAACATGCATGATATGTGGCTTGTGTTGTTTTAAATATCTCATGAAGGCTACCTCTAGTGTAAATTACTTCAGCTGATAAAATCACATCTGCCCTAAGATGCCTTTTTGGTTTAATATTTGGGATCTTCTCTCCAAATAGTGCTGTTCCTGTCACACTTCTGCACTCCTGTATCGTGGTCTGATATATTTTTATTATTAATCCCTAATGGTACAGGCACACATCTCTTAAACCAAGCTAAAAAAATTCATTACAATGACAGCACAACAAATCCCATTGCGACCAACGTTCATATTTAATGCCTCTCTGAAGGTCAGGAGGCTCATCCTGCTGCTCCTGCTCTCCCTGAGCACAGTTACCTTAGTTTGAAACTTACTACTGTGGCAATCCTACTGAAACAGGCAGTGGGGTCTGGAAATTCCTTAGATTCTTGACTATTTATATCTTAAATCTACAAAGTCTCTCACTAATACAGGGGACGTGAAAAGGGTGAAGGGACTTCAGTGTTAGCCATGGTTGGGAGGGGATTTTGTCTATGAAGCTTGTTGTATGTGTTGCAGCAGTGCCAGGCAGCCCCATGTCAGCCCTAGCTGCACTACACACTGTACAAAGCTTTCTCAAAGCATAAAAAACACAGGAAAGGGGAGAAGAAATAATGTATACAAGTGGGGTATGATCTTATTGACGTGTACCCTTGAAGTGTTGAAGGTGATGTGAAAGATAGAAAGACAAAAAGATCTTCCCCCACACCCTTTCTGCAGGCTCACGGGCTATTGCACAGCTCCCAAGCTTTTCTGCAATGAGTAAAACCCCCAAAGAAGCCTCAGCTTTCAATACCAAAGCAGGAGCAGTGCTGTAATTCCTGACACTGGCTCTGGTGTGGGCGGCTCTGAACCAGCCACACTCACTGCCTTTAGTCATTGTTCAGGAGCTTTGTGAAACATCTGAGCCGGAGCCTCGAAGTGAATAATGGGAGCGTGCTGGAAGCAGAGTTACTTGTTGTTATTTGGAGCTTGTGGCTTTAATGTTTATTCCTGCTGGACCTGGGTGTTCCTGCTGTCCTGGGTGCAGATAGCCCAGCGTGAAACTCAGTCCTGGTTATACAAGGTCTTGCTGTTGGAGAAAGAACAATGCTCTTAAATACTTCTTCAAAGTTTGGGCCTGTTGATCGGTTTCTTGGTAACTTGGATCAATATCTTCATTTGGTTAGTCTTTAAATGTGAGTCTTGACTATGATATGGATTGTAATCTACAGCTGTGACCTCTCATAATGTAGTCTATAAAATGTTCACAATTTTGAGTATAATTCTGGAAAACTCGTAGTCTATAACACATCACTGAGGGACTGAACAAACATGGGATGTTTGGTTTATACTGGGGACACCTGAATAAAAATGAGTGCTCAGCTTAAAAGTGCTGATGAGAAATAATATTTGCCTGGCATTAGATGTCAGTAGGAATACTCACCTCTTACTGGTCTTCTTTTCCATCTGAACATCACCTGCAAAGTCATAGGATGAAACCTGAAGTCAGTAGGAGTTTTTTGTGAATTTCAGAGGTGTCAAGATTTTCTGTGATAGTCCTCCCTTCTAGAAATTATATATGTTTGTGTGTGTGTGTTCATGTGTAGGATTCCAGAGGAGTCAGGATTTTCACTGATAATGTTGGCTTCTAAAAATGACATTTATTTTGTTGTGTGGGTGTGTTTGTGTGTGGCTGTTCAGCACCACAGGCTTTGTTGTAGATGGAGCTGCTGTTGCAGGATGTGTTGTAGACTTAGGCTGGTCTTTTTCCATTTATCTTCCTGCCTGGGAATGTGACAGCCAGAGGTGCTGCAGCTGCCTCAGTGCTGCATGTCTGTCTGTCTGTCTGTCCTGAGAGTCTGAAAACCAGGACCACGAGCATGTTTCTATCTCTGTGTCATCACTTAAAGTCCATTATCCCGGGGATGCCTTTTATCTATTTATAGCTGAATTTATTAATAGAGGAGAGGAAGAACGTTCTTTTTGTGTAAAAGCACGGCTAACTCTTGATCTTTAAACCTAATGTTAGACCTCAGAAAGGCTACCTGATACTTTTGTTGTGACAATCCAGTGCTCTGGATTGTGGATGTGCTTCCAAGGCTCTCTGGACTGCAGCCCAGCAGCATTGTGTGGGAGCTTTCCCACAGGACACAGGTTGGTGCTGCGGCGTGGGCGCCGCACCTCTGGTAATGTCATAGCCCTCTCCTGGGAGGAGGCGACAGCGGGATGGAATTGTTGCTCAGTATTGGCAGATGTTATCTCACTGCTATGAAACACTAATCAGCTTACCAGAAGGCTCTGGTTTCCCAGCCCTCAGCCCACAGCGGTGGGGAGCAAGGAGAAGTAATCCGATTGAATTGGAAATACAGCCTTGGCTTTGCTTCTCATGTCGCCTCTCGAGCCGTAACACAGGGAGAAGCACTTGGGAAGCAGGACCGTCTCATTTCGTGTGTGCAGTGTCAGGGTAATGGTATCCAGTTGCCAGCTGGCTGCCTATAACGTGGTGCCCACCGTTTTGAGGGACGTGTCACGGCTGTTCGTGGGTCACAGGCAGGGCAGGTGAAAAGATGGGCTGGTAAAAAACACGTCCCTGTCTTGTTGCACAGGATGTTTGAATGTATTGGAGCGAGAAATGAGCGAGGTGCTACTTTTTGCCTACCCTCTCTTCATGGTGTAAGTGCACTAAGATGACTTTGGTCTTTGTGTCCTTGAGAGTGAAGGAAAATGTTCTGCTGGGGTGTTTTGGAAGATGACGACAATTCAGAGAGGTGTTATGGAACTGGGCACTGGGATAGCTTAAAAAACTGGGAGCTTTTGCTTCAGTGAGTGCTGGTGCATATGTCTGTTCCAGTAAGTGTCTTCCAAATGTACAAGGACTGTTTTTCATGGCTGAATGAAATAAAAGCTCTTTAAGCTTTAAAATGCAATTTGTAGCACATTGGTGCAAAAATGGCACCAAGTTCTGCTCGTGGATCTCTCCCCAAAAGTAGGTGGCATAGAGCTGCTTCAGTGACACGTGAGTTATCTGCAGCAGTGCTAGGAAATGAACTGGGTTCTGTTTCCCATGTGTGATTCAGTAGATAGAATTCTTGTGTAAAAGCTCATAAAACTCCTTGAGCTGGGCCAGTTGATATCTCAGCCTCTGTGATTGTAAAATGATGTGTCATAATGTAATACACAAACTGAATCCATAGGAGGAGGATGTATGCAGGGTCTGTGCTTGTAAGTACCTGTAGACATCTGGTTTGGAACAACACGATGGGGTACAGAAACTTTCTTTCCATGCTTCTTTTCTTTCTATGGATTTTTTTAAAATCACCTTTTTGAATAAGACCATAAGTGGTAGATGTGTCCCAGGGCACAAAGATATGCCCTTTATTGACTTGCATGGGGTCTTTTTTACCATTTATTTCCTATTCCTTTTCAAGTATTTTAACAAGCTGATTTAAATGTCCCACATTGTTCTCTGTTTGCAGACATGAGCAAAGCTCCCAGCCCGACGTAACACGCTGCTGGCTTTCCGTGCTGCAGCAGGATTGATAAGTCAAGGAAGTGTGATGCCCAGAAATCTCCTCTCAGATTCTCCTGAAATGGCATCCCAAACCTCTCCAGAGCACACACATGGGAGCATGGAGAGGGCTGGCAGTGTGGAGGATCGTGGCAGCCAAGCCAGGTGCAGAAATCTTGCCTTGGTAAGTGTTTAATGAGCCCTGTGCTTAGTGATACAGCTTACATTAGAAGCTCTATTCACATCACAGGATTTTTGTTTTATTAAGA
Source organism: Sakesphorus luctuosus (assembly GCA_013396695.1). Classification (NCBI taxonomy): domain Eukaryota; kingdom Metazoa; phylum Chordata; class Aves; order Passeriformes; family Thamnophilidae; genus Sakesphorus; species Sakesphorus luctuosus. The sequence goes on from VWZD01008796.1 coordinate 780,751, forward strand.
TTGATTTTTTCACATTTCCAGTCCTAAGTGGTTGCTTGTGGTCTTGGTTGTTAAACTCAAAGGCCAGAAATAGCTTCTCTGCTTTGTTAAAAGAGCTTGTTTTTCTAGTCTGCTTGTCTCTCAGAGCTTGGGGAGTGCTCCTCTCCAGCCCTTCCGCCCTGAGAACCAGGAATGGCAGTGAGGAGCTGGCACCACACGGCGCTGCCCCTCACTGGGGCACAGTTTGGTGCACAACCTGCCCTTGCTTTGAGTAGCTCATAAAGGAACTTTAACATAGTGTTGGTTCTACACGCTGTTTTTTGCTTAAGCTCTTTGTTGACACTCCTGAATAAAGGTCTGGGCTTATTCCACCTTAATTAGATGAGTAAGAAGTGCATCACCATAAACAAAGCTGTCCTCACATTAGTGAATATGAGTGTGTGGCCACTTAAATCGTGAGTAACTGAGGGAGTAGGATGCACTCCTGCATTTTTCCCAATTAGCAGGGTGAATCAGGCCCTGAACTCAGCAGTGGGCTTTGCACTGTGACAGGCTAAGCCTAGAAAGCAGGTATGGTTCCTTCCATGCTTTTTTAATCCTCACAACCATTTGAAAAGCATCTGGTTTTACTTGAGGAAAGAGCACTCTGGTAAACATGCTTCCCCTAAATGGAAATCTAAATCTCTGTCTTGCCTTAAACATGGATTTAGGCTTTCCATCTCTTTCCCTCTACCCTCCCTGCTGGCTTCCTTTTAATGCAGTAGCTCTCTGAGTAAAAGAGTAAGTCAAGAAAATAAGTTGACAAGTCGATACCTCTGTTTATCTCTGTGCCTCAGAAATGCTCAGTGGTTTTGTGCTACTTTGTGAGCTTTTTCACAACTGGAGGTAATTCTAAAGCTGTTCCCTCTTGGTTGTTTCTACTGAAAATACAGCTCTGTTAATGTGATGCTGTGTCCCTCAGCCTGTGTTGCTGGTTGAAACACAAAGCAAGCATCATGAAATTTAGTTCCTTAACTGTTTCTGATCTGTACTGGAAAAAAGTTGTGAAGGGTCAGGGTGGGGTAGTTCAAGAGCCGAGTACACCAGTTGAACTTGGGTAGTTGGAGTATGTTGTTTATTGTATGAAAACTGGTTGAATCTTAGAGAATTGCAGTGTGAGTGGTACTTGGTTAAAGAATTCCAATTTAATTTTACACCGAATTACAAGTTACTTTTGTTGGTTCCACTGACACTGGTTTCCCAGGATATCATAGGAGCAGCCAGTCATGTTTCCATGGGATTTATTCTTAGCTGCAGGAAGCAGACCTCAGACTAGACATTTGACAAAATCAGTGTTGAATAACAATGCTATGTATAAATCAGTCTGTTTGTACAGTCTCATCCTGGGTCTGCTGTGTCAGAAAATGACGTAGATTCCCTCAGTCCAACTGGATCTTGCCATGTGATAACCCATATGGTGATGCATCAGCTGGAATTGGAATCCCTTCCTGCTCTGTAATGCAGCAATTTATAGATGGAGTAAAAGTTGGCTGCGGGTTTAGGCAATTCCCATCAGGCCTGTGCATGAGCAGAAGAGGTTCCAGGAGCCTTCAGCTGGTCTGGATTGAGTTTGTGCCTGAAGAAAGTGGAGCTGTACCAACAGGTTTAATTCTGGTGCCACAGATGCCCCTCTGTGACTGCTCTTCCAGCAGGGCAGTAGGTGCATGTCCAATAAGGCTGACGACTCCTGTATGTGTGGAGGAATAGGCTGGGGAGTGCAAACTCTTTTCAATACAGGCATAATTTCAGCTTCTGAGTTTGAGAAGGAGTCTGTGCTGAGCTGAATGTTAAGGAAATTCTGCATGTTCTGACAAATTGCTGGAACATGCTCCCACAGATGTGAACTTCTTGCCTCAGTAGTTTTGTTACAAAAGTCCAGAAGATGTAGAGGTTCTGGTGGCCTAATGAGAAGAAGGGGATTGATAACTTGGTGTAGACAAATAATTTCTCATTACACTAATTCTGAGGAAGGAAGAGATGTATTTTCAGGCACACTGGACCTTCATAGCCCTGAAACAGAAGCAACTACAGACTTATCTGACTCTTCATTTATCACTTTCCTGGGTCTGTTCACCCAGAGGCACAGCAAGGAAATTCAGGGTCGACTTGATGTGCTTTGTTTGTTTTTTGCAATGGCCTTGCAAAGGAAAAGTGAGGCAGTGCTTCTTATATCAGGCCTGCACTGCTGCAGGTTTCTTCCTACTTGATTATAAAAAACAAGCTCTTCTCAGTGTCAAACTGCATTAGTCACTAAATATAACCTTTGTTTTGCATCTGTGGAATTCAAACAAACCCAGGGATGCGATAGTGGAGACAAACACTTGGACTGGCCTGAGCCTACACTGACTGCTCAGGGCTGGTTTGGCTCCTGGCTGGTTGTGCATCCTGTGCCTGTGCTGGCACCACTTGCTGTGGAACTGGGTGTCAGCTTAGGAATGGCCAGGAGATGGACACCAATTGCCATGTGCTGGAAAGATCTTAAAATCTGTGTGTGTGATTCTTCCCTGTTGTCACTGCAGTTTCATTTTGCCAGATTTCTCAGCTGCTTCTCACCTGCTTCTTCCCTTCTTACTGGTGTGCTTTCAGTTGATCTTTGGCAGTTGCAGGCCTTCAAGACTGATTTATTTTTTTAAATGGGAAGCAAGGTGCTGGTGTCCTGCCTTGATTGCAGGAGAATTTCCATAGAAATGATACATTTTTTGGGTCTGGATTTATGATGCCAAATCTATGCCAGCAGGTGCACACTGCGTTAAGCTGGGAGGAATGTTTGGCTTTGTATTTTCATCTCACCCTAACATTTATTACCAGAAGAGCTGTTATATGTGAGGACGTGGATTTGCACCCATATTCTGCCTTCTTTTTGACAAAGGTGATTTCCATGCATCTTCTTGGCAACAGCCTGAGAGAATTGTACTTTCTTGATAGGTGGAATCAATTGCACATCCAAGGGAGAGGGTAAACAAAACCACTCTGTTCCTGGGAATTCTGGCTTCCAAACCCCATTCTTGAATGACACTCCCTGACATGTGGTATAAGAATTAACTTGCCATGAAATACAGTTGGAGCAATTTAGGACACTCAATTCAGAGATAAAACTGGGTCTTGGCTTTTTTTTTGAAGCAATTTGTCTTGTTCCATTGACTGAATAGGCACAGACTGACTTCTGAAGAGCCAATCCTTCTCTTCCAGTGCTTCCCTCTGGTAATTGCACTGGGTATCTGTTCTCAGCCATGAGTAGCTGCTTTAGTTTCTGGGTGTGAATAATGTGCTAGGACAATAGAGTTACCTGTGAAAATCCTGGCAGAGGTGCTGGTTGTGGCTGAGGTGAGCTGTGCTAATTGGAACTGCACTAATGAAAAGCTGTGTCAGTGCCTTGCATCTGGTGCTGTGACTTTAATACTTTACCTTCTGTATCTGAACATGCCTTGCTGAGTGATGGGTTTGAAGGATAGTGAGTTCCTGTTATTCTCAATGGATCACACCCTGGGGCTTTTACTTTACTTTATTTTTTGTCTTTGGATCAGGCAGACCCTCAGTTAATGCCACCACCACACATTTTTGGGCAGTGGTGACCTCCAGAATTTGGTCAAGTGACGATTTCGCTTGGTCACTAATCAAGTGGCTTAAATTGGCAGATGGCCATGATTCCAAGGTGTTTTGCTTATTCTCTTTGTTATTTCTTCAAACAAGCTTCCTCCGTGGCTCTGACAAGACTTGCTAGCCAGTCACTGAACATTGTCACTACTGGGCACCTTGTACAGAACAGGTGACAATTTGAATGTTGGTTACATAGGCATGAAGAGCACGGATCTTGTGAGTTGTCTGAGCTGGTTCAGTGTCTTTTTCACACATTCAGCCATTTAACTCAGGGTTGACCTGGTTATTTTGGAGTTATGATGTCTCTCACAGCCTAAAAATTAGTTGCTATGACCTTTATCCTCTTTGTATCAGCACAGAAAGTTCAAATGCAACAGACCTGGCATTCTGAGTGCACCACCTTATTATCTCTTTGTCCCAGCCCCTCTGAAGACACCCGGAGATTCCAGTGTGGTTTTGGGGGTTCTGGCAGAGGACAGATGGTGTATCTGTTAGCCCACTGCTGCCTTTTTGTCTCACAGTCTGAGCATGCAGAATCCTGTCATGCTGAGCTGTACTTGGGGTATGTTCAAGGGAAAGTCCTGAGAAAGATTCCTTTCATAAAATTAATGTGTTTTCCCCCCCTTGACACTTGATACTCCACAGGGTTTGCTGTACTACGAGACCTTTCAGCATGTCCAAGGACTTTGACAAATAACAATACACAAAAACTGACAAGAATTCTTATGAGTGTTTGATGTTTTGTATGGATACAGCTGTCTGGAGGCAGGTGGAGCCCATTCCTTACAGGGTGTGGAGAGAGCTGTGCTATGCTCTATCCACTTTAAACTGATGTGTTACCTGGAAGCTGAATGCCTTGGAAAAATAAAAGCCTGACTCCAAGCAAGGAATGACCTTGCTGTAAAATGTGCTAGTGAGAATATAGATCCTGAGGGCACTTTGTGCTCTATGCACAAACTCATCATTCTGCTTCAGTGTAGGATCTGGTAGATAAAGGTTTTTCCAGCAGATGGGCAAGGCTGCTCTTTAAACCACACTGACAGGCATTCCTGAACTTCCAAAGTGTTTTCTTTGTGCTCCACTACTTTTCTTGGAATACTTGGATTAGAGTTTATCATGTGAAAGCCAACTTCCACTTCTCTCTCCTTCAGTGCATGTAGAGAAGATTTGTTGTGATTTTATGGGTGGTCAACTTTTTAATATATTAAAATACACACAGGGCTGCATCTGCCCACCACCCATTCCTTCTTCCCTGTTTTGAATAAAACATGCTCCATTATTTCAGCCTTCCTGTGCCTCTAAACTGTCAGCACTCTTTGCTTTGCTCTGGACCCAGCCCAGCTTGGCTGCATCCTTTCCAAAGTTCAGGAGCCAAAGCTGAACGCCGTGTTCCGAATGAGGATGTGCTGTCATGTCATCACCCTGGTTAATGCATCCCAGGGTGAGATCTGCATATCTGAGCAGGGCTTTTTCACTTCTTTATGGCACTTAAACTGACAGAATCACAGATTGCACAGAGACCTTGCAGTAACTTCATCTCAGCATAGTTTCCTTATTCATCTATGGGTGTCATAAAGGCTTCAAATCCAGGTGTACAACACATTGTGCTTATACCTGCCAGCCAAGTCAGTGACCATCTCATGAGAGAGGAGATTGGTGGGAAATTATTTGATTTTTTTTTTTGGTAAAAATTACTTAGTGCCTTTGGCCTGAAATTGCTCCCCCTATTTCTGAATGTTGCTCTCCCACAGAAATTAAAAGGTAAAGAAATAAACTGAAAGCCCACCTTTATTTACCAAAGATACATCTTCAGAGTTTAAGTAGATCTTCAGCTTGTTTTTAAAAAAGAAGTTTAGCAGTAATTTAGTCAGTTTACGGCTTTAATGCATCTGGTTTGTCTTTTAAATGCTTTGAGATAATTTGTTTCCTCACTTAGGACCTATTGATTATATGCTTTGCTACCTATTATGAAGCACATGGGTACAATTATGCTCATAAACTGAAGAAAACAACAGTCAGTATTACAGTCTCCTTCACCAAATGAAATGGTATTAACAAAACCATCAGCTAGTGGGCTGTAGAGGAAGCACTTTTTGCCACAGCAAAATTACTGTGTGGAAGGAACTCCCTGCCACAGAATGCTGTGAATGCCTGTCATTTCCATGGGCTCAAACAATCAGACAAATTCATGCTGGAAAAGCTCATTAAGGGCTATTAAGCACACAGGTGCGTCTGGGAAGTCCTTAAGCCATGCATTGCTGGAAACTGGAAGGATGCAGGGGAGGAAAATGTAACTCCATCCAACCCACAGCAATGCTGGTCCCCACTCCCTGTTCCCCTGTGCTGTGTGTTCCTGGTCACTGAGGGATGCTGAGCTAAATGGGCTCTTTGGTCTGATCCTGTGTTACAGTTCATGTTATCTGCAATGCACTTCCTTCCAACTTCAGTGCAATCCTTTCTGTTTCCCTTTTCTGTAAAGCTAGTCAGAGGTCCTTGCCTTTCTCTTCTGTGCAAAGCTTTTGTACCTGTTCTGATGCTGTTCCTGCACACAGAGCTTGCTTTCCTTTTCTTCCCTTTTTCTAACAAGTAGAACTGCCCTGTCATTACCAGGCTGTGGCCCAAGTGGTGCTCCATTGGCCTTTATACTGCATATTAGAATACTTGTCTCCCTTCATGGGTTTTTTGGGAAGCATCCAGTCACTCCTCTCCCATAGAATTGTGCCTGTTAATTCTTTGGTTCTGTTAAGTGATTGGTAAATCAGTTGAATCTGGTTCTCCTGGTATTTTGCTAATTGAAGTTTGGTTCTTTAGCAGTTTTCAGATTTTTTTTAAGCCCTGCAGATATCTTGGTGTTTCCTGTGCTGTTCTGTTCCTGTGTGAGCTGTGCTGGTCTTAGGATTCCAGGACTAGATTTAGTGTTCTGAAATCTGTCCAAAGGCACATCAAAAACTGTGGGCCTCTGATATTAAGTCACTGTTTTGTACAGGTAGAAAGGGTTTTTTTTCTATGAAACAGATTCTATTCTTTGTTTATTTTCTCTTGTTCTTATTTCTTTTTTTTTCTCTTTTATACCAAACACTGTCATAATGGACTCTTTTCTATTTGGCATAAGCAGGAAAGGTTTGGCTGCCCAGAGATATAAAATATTAATGCCAGCTGAGCATACTCAGCTATTTCAGCTGTTTGAATCCCAGGTTTCTTCTGTCCAAGCAGTCTTTTTAATCCTCCTAATTTAACTTAATTTTAAGCTGAGGCACAATTTCCAAATTTCAAATTTAGGCTGCCTTTTGCCAGTAGTTTTAAAGCCTGTAGTGTGAGGTGTAGGTGAGATTTAGTTTTGGAATGTGTGTTTGTGTATCAAGAGTAGGGAGTAGATGGAAGGTATGAGGTAAATAACTCAAGTAGCTGAAAAGACTTTTCTTTGACTCTTAAAGAACTCAGATTCATCGAGGAGAAAGGAGGCCTGGAAAACCAGCCTGGAAAGAATATGAACTGTTCCAGTACTTGGAATATACAGAAAATGAACTAATTGCGAATAGACTCAGTAACTTTAGTTAAAACTGGCACCTGTCAACTACAAGAAAACATTGCTCTCATCCCTCTGAAAGCTCTGCTATAATATAAGTAATAGAGGGGGAATTCTGTTCTCACACCCCCCTGTCCTCAGACCAGTGGCAATCCCATCCCTGCCTGCTTTACATCTCTGAGCCCCTTTGGTTTGACCAGCCTGAGTAGGGTTTTTTTCACTGTGCTTGTGAGTCTAAAACGGGATTGTTTCAGTCTGGCAAAGTGAAACATGCCTTGCCCGAGGGAGTTTCTGGCCAGACTGGATGCTTTGCATCTCAGTGCAGCAACCTGACCTAACACTGCCATTCTGCAGAGCTGCTGTCTGATGAAACGTGCCACTGATCATCCTGAAGGGAAGCTGCACCAGGGGAGAGATGAAGTGCTCACAGAGATGGTTGGCCTTTCACATCTTGGTGTGCCACTTACTCCAAGTGTGTTTACAAAGGGCTGGTAACTCGTTTTTGATCCCTCACCTCAAGGGAAACTGCTCATTTCAGCAAATCCATGAGGGATGGTAATGCAGGCAGAGCTCTCCTGCAAATCTTACCCGGCATGGAGAAGTGCTCAGTTTTGCAGCATGGAAAAGGATGGAAGGAAATCCTTCTGGCAGTCTTTGCTTCAGTTCACATGCATTTTGCTCAGCTCTCCATCAAGCAAGTTAAACTCATGTGGGAGCAGTTTCTTTAAATGCAGGTGTGGGGCAGTAATTCCTGTACTGCAGATCTGCTGCCCCTGTGAACTTCTCAAACACAACCCCCTCTTTTTCCCTTTGCCTGTGGAAATCTGGCTCTTGCAATGAGCTCACCCTCAGCAAAAGGTTCGTGGAGTTCTGTGCAGCTCCAGCTCAGGCCTTCCCAACAAGGGCTCCTTTCCTGTCATTCTCTCGCCTACCAGACATAGCAGCCCTATGAGTATTTGGGTGGGGAAGGAAGGAGATTGCAACATCCATTAAGGAAAAAAAACAACAAAAAAGGAAGGCTTGTCTGTCTCTGGCTTTGCAAGTGCAGCTGTAAAACTTTCCTTGGCCTTTGAAAACCCTGCCATGTGGAGGGTGCAAGCTGTGCAACACATCAGCCTTTGAAGTTTGTCCTTTAAATAGGCAGTGGCAAATGGCATCCAAATTTTAGCTTTTGTAGCAGTTTTGCTGCAATTTTAGTACAAATTTTGGTACAATGCAGCACATTCTAATTCTTGACCTATAGGCATTACTTTCCTACAGAGATACATTTTTCTTATTTTTAATGCTGAGGGTGGTGATAAAAGCTTTGTGCAAGGAGTCAACAGGCAGAGCTGAACACAGGTGGGGCTTTTTCAGTCTAATGTAATGTAAGATGATCTGAACAGGCACGGTGAGTTTGAAGCAAGTTGTGCTGCCCTAGCAAGAACGTGGCTCCCCTTGGATATTTGTACTGCATACCTTTATGTATTTACCTAAATTCTCCCCACCTTCCATTAAAAAGTTGCCTTTTTACCGTGCCTGCACATGCAGTCAGGTGTTCTGGAGAACTGAAAAGTAGGGATGAGAAAGGAAACCATCTTCTAATGCTTTGCTGGTGATTCTTGTGAAGTTGCTGACAGCAAAGTTTCCAGTATATGCCTGGCAGGGGAGAAATTCAATCCAGAAAAGGGAAAACCTCACTTACTTTTCAACAATACTTACTTGCATTCCAGAACTTACACAGTTCTCTTGGGAAATATCTTTCCTGTATCCATTGTCTTAATGTAGTGCCTTTCTTAATCATTCTTTGTCATCTCCAAGCTTCTGGAAAAGTGAGTGTTTCCCAGGGTAGAAGGAAAAGAGCTAGGCCATTGCTGCCCAGCTTCACATAGTGATACTGTGTTAATCAGGAGCAGTGACTCAGAGAAAATGAAGACTGGGTAATCCAAGTGATCGTTTATCACCTCTGTGGTCTGCAGGATTGTTTCCTGCTGAAGAAAATAGCCCAGGGCACTGTACTTCTAGGGAACACATCTTCATATTTAATCTTAATTTTTCCTTTCTGTAATTCAAAAGTAAAATCTTTAGAAACCCTCTCCCTCCTCTGGGGTTGCTTCCCTCCCAACCCCCCAAGTCAATTTTGTGGTCTTTTAGCAGTTTGGTCTGTCCAACTCAAATGGAGACTTGTCTGCTAAACTCAAGTTGGGTATTTTAAAGGACATAATATCAGTTGCTGCTCTTTTGGCTTTTTAATTTTATTTTTTTTGTCTTGCATTGTAGTGTCTCAGTGCCCCTTTGGGAAGGCATTAATCTTTCTGTGTTTCTTTCTTTTTTCCCCATAGGATGATGAGAGTCTGAAATACCTAACTCACGAGGAACAGGATGTTCTCATGTTCTTTGAGGAAACCATAGATGCCTTAGAAGATGACTTGGAGGAGATGGCCCTACGTGACAGTGGCATCCACTGTCAGTCCCCAAGGTCAACAGAAGAAAACGTGTCCAGTCATTCAGAGACTGAAGATATCATCGACTTAGTGCAGTCAACACCTGAGAGCAGTGACCATGAAGGCCTTTCTGGCAGAGATACAGAGCCAGGTAGTTTATTTCTTGCACGTGTGGGTTTCTCATTGATCTAACCCTGACCTATTCCAGTTCTCCTTATAAACAGCTAAAGTAATCCTGTACCTTCCTTACTACCTCAAGGTGAATTTGTTACACATCAGGAGCTCTAAGGACTGTGATTTTAATGTGCCTTAGGGTTTCTGGAATTCTTGCTTTTACTGTAACATTTGTGTTATTTTTCCTTTTCTCTCTAAGGTCATGGATATGATGGAGTTTTTGGACTCCAGTTTCAGTCCTCTCTAGTGACTGAGTTGTCACTCCTGTCATTGCAGCAAGGCACAGTATTCACCAACCTGTTCATGCTCTGCTTTTGTCTAAGACCTCTTAAGATTTTGTCTAAGAGTTTTAAGATGGCAGATTGTTTGCAGTGTTACTTTGTGTGGGACTGAAGGGCAGGTGATCCTATCAATGAGTTTGCACCAAGACAGTGTATCAGCTGTTACATACCATGGGAGGTAACCTGTCCTCTCCTGGATGATATAATAAAAAATAAGAACTGCAGAACTCTTACAAAAGAGCAGCCATTGAAACACAGTGAAGGAACAAGCAGACCATGAATGAAAGGCAGAAAGAGTGACCACATTGTGAGTGTGGTGACTGAAACTGTGGTGTTGCCTACACGATGCCATTGCTGGGAGTTGTTATTGTTTCCTCTGGCAGTGTGGCCTGAGTTTGAGTTGGGAAGTTTGGTGGAGGGGAGAGATGCTGCTGAAAGAAAGCCTTGCTGTGTGTGAAGACTTAATGGCATCGTTGCTGCTTTGTCTTTTAGTGTTGGATGCGACCTGGAGAGCCGAGAGCCCTAAGCCAGCTGTACCTGCTGACCTTCCCCCGTGCCCCCCTGCACCACCACCACCAGCACCAGCAGTGTGTGACACACTCCCCGTGCCTCCTGCACCCGCCCTGGCAGTGCAGCACCCCCGGTTGCTCCGCTCTGTGCCCACGCCCCTGGTCGTGGCACAGCAGATGTGTGAGCAGCAGGCGGAGGGCAGGGCGCGCTTCCCTGGTGCGCTGAGGGATGGGAGCACGGACAGGAAGAGAACCCCCGTAGCCAACGGTGATTATTTGGTGGCACCAAAGCACCCCCCTGCCCCCGCCCCCAAACCATACCGGTTCCCAAGCAACATCAACATAACAAACGTCAGTGGCAAAGAGTTCAACGAGACCATCTCCAAAGCGGCGGTGAACGTCCAGGAGCGGCGAGCTCAGGTGCTGGCCAACATCCACGGGGGAGCTCTGCTGGCAGCTGAGCTGGAGGAGAAGCTGCACAGGAACGACTTCTTGTCACGCAGCAGAAGTTCTTCTTTACGGGATCTCTCCTCTGAGCAAACTCGATACGAGGCCCTGACAAAACTTGGCCTAGTTAAGGGAAAGCCAGCTCAGGACCAAGTGGACCATGCCCCAAGCACTCAGCAGGTTGATGTGCAGCCCAAACAGGCAGATGCTGTTACCAATGGATATCAAAACATCCATGAGATTTTAAAAACCGAGCCCAGCCCTTTCCTTCCCATGGGGAAAACTGTGACAATTAAACCAGAGGTCGCTGTCGCCGCTCACAAGGTCAGCAGCGCACAGCAGAACACAGAGAAAACCTGCAGTGATTATAAACCACCTGCTGTAAACCTGGACATGAGGAGGAGATCAGGATCGCTGCCTAGACCTTCAGGGTTTCGATCCCAAGGGATAACAGTGAAGTTTTCTGGCCGTGGCTCAACAGAAGAAGCTCGGAGAGAGGCCCTTCGGAAACTGGGACTACTGAAAGAGACTGCGTAACTCCAATGGGAATGTTGTGGCAGTGGGAGGAAGGTCATGGTGTGGTTTTGTGCTAGAATAGTCCCAACAGCAATGGGGCCAAACAGATTGGAAGAAAAAAGGGGAAGTTCTCTGTTTCAGGCAAGCTGGGAGGAGGTACCAGACACTGTGGAATGACCACTCGCGTTCATCCCACACTGGCACCATGTACGGTCGTGCACAGCAGCAGGTTTTGGCTCTCCCTCCTCCAGAGATACGGAGCTGATGCTCTTTGTGACTTAGAGGAATTTTATTTAATTATTGCTGGACTGTCTCAGGCAGCATCTCGTGAATGAAGTGTACAGTGCAGTATTGTTGTACATAGTGGACTGAATGGCGACTCTTCCTTCTGAAGCCAAACACAAGAGCTCTGTTTGTCTTGCCCACATTTGTGTCTGTCTGTGGGAGCTCGAGATAACGTCAAAGGTGAAACTCCTGCCCAGTGTGACACCCTTCCATGACTTCTTGTTGTCTGTGTTATCTGGCTTGGCTTCTTTCCCTCCCAGTGGTGGAGCCTTCTGTTCCCTCACTCTGCGCACACTCCACTCAGGGCTGTGCACAGGGTGGCTTCTGCTTTGACCTTCTCCTGGACAGAGCAGCCCAGGCTTTGAATGGGTGACTGCATCACTCTGAAGTATTGCCTTTCTTCCCAGCCACCTGCTTCTTGGTGACACTCAAGCAACCCACGTGTCCAGTGAAAGGCACCAGAAAAGCCTCAAGGATATGCACCATGCACCAATTTTCACATTGACAGCCAAAGAGCCTCCTGACAATCTGTGCCCCCAACTGTTCTGTGCTGGGGTGGTCTCACAGCAGAGAAGCCATAGGAACAAGTTAACTGAGCACCAAATGCGAGACCCTGATGTCAAAGTCTGGTCTTTTACGTTGGGGTTCTGGGAAGGAATTGTAACTCTTTGAGCAGTAGCTGTACTACACTGAGAAATTGTAAGTTGTTACTTCAAAAACTGTCATTTGATCTTCCTGTAGTTTGACAGCCCTCACAATCCTCTGTTCACAGCCTTATTTGATTCTGCCCTGCCAATGCATAACAAGTTACAGCCAAAATTCTTGCGGGCTAAGTGGAGTTACAGGAGAGCTGTGTGTAAGGGCACATCATTCCTGAATGGTCCAACTTGGTGGTACTTTGTTCAACAGACATGCTTTTAAAGATGGTCCCAAGATATATTTGTGTGTTGGTATAGTTTTTTGGGTTTTTTTTTAATACAGAAAGCTGCTCTTCCATGCTAAAACTCCTTCCCTTTTTGTATACCTGAAAACATCAAGGATAGCCACTTTAAAATCAAATGCCAAACTCCAAACCTCAGTTTTTTGTTGTTCATCCCCCATGTTTGAGTTCTTGGTGTTTTGTTGTTTTCTAAAGGGAAAAACTGACTTACTCTCTGCACTTTCTAAAGCCTCAAGCAACCCACTCCTTTTCCCAAGCAGCTGAGCAATAAACCTTGGAGAAGAGGAGGGGAGTGGCTATGGCAGAAACCGACACACCCTTTGGCGAGGAGCTCTGACATAACTGTGATAAACAAGTTTGTACTTCTTGTGATAAAGTATTTCAAACTTGCTGAGCTGTACTTGTAAATGAAGCTGTCATGAAGGAAAAACCTTTGGGTCCTTCTCAACCCGCCTCATAAGTTAAGTTTTTTGGTATATTTTTTTAAGTTATCTGCTCACTGCTTAAATGTTTAATTGTGTTGTTATGGTATCTGGCTGGTTCTGTTATGCAGTTACTCTTTTCAGCCTTTTCACTGGGGAAGTGATCGTGTTCCTCATTGTGACAGGCTTACTATACATAAGCAATCAGTAATTAAAATATGTGGCCATTCCTGGGCTGGCAGAGCACTTTGGCATGCACAGCCACACGTGAGACTTGCTGCTGGAACAAAAAAGGCTGCCTGTCTGCTGCAAGCACAGCACATGCTTGTTCTGCTGGGCTCTGAGCTGTAGCCCTAAATCAGAGAGACAAGGGAACACATAAAACACATCCAAGCATGTGCTTCAGTGCAGACTGGAAAGGAGTCCTACATGTGGGTGATGCATCATAATTTATTAACACAACCTGCTAAGTAAATTTAAATGTTTCATGACCTTTGTGCTTTTAAATCCTGGTAAAGCAAATTCTTCATTATGAATGTGAAGTGCGTACGAAGCAATCTTCACATCTAATCATTCCTTGCCAGCTCTTCTTTGAGTTGTTTACAGCTGAGAGTCCATGCTAAGTAAAGGGGGGGGTAAAAAAAATCCCCTGACACGACTTCATTGAAATTCAGTCCAATTCAATAACTCTGTAATGTAACCCTATTTAAAAGAAAAAAAAATTAGATGTTTAATATCTAAATTGTAAAGCTGCCATATGCTGAATTAGCTGGATCATGTTCCTTCATCCTTTGTGCAGGGCTGTGTCCTCAGCTGGGGGGAAGTGAGAGGTAAATCTTCATGAAGTAAAGCAGTTTTTGCCCAGGGAGGACTTGGAACGAGGTATTCATTGTGGCCCTTCATTATAGCAAACATCCTACTGATAAATTCTTCTCTGTGCCTAAAACTGTAGTAAGTAAAGCCATGTACTAAATGAAGTTAAGTCTAGCTGCTAATAACCTGTATATAAGTTTAGCTCTATTTTGTGTATCTTGTTTTGTGTGTATATGTTGCTGTGATTTTACTTTTTTCCCTTTGTGTTAGCAGTAACTGTCCTGCACAAATCTGAAAAATCATCCATTAAACTGGGATAAACCCATTGAAGTGATGGCTGATGGGAGGTGGCATTTTGTTCTTTGTAAATGAATCCTCCTTGGAGGAGGGAGGTGACTCTTCTTAATTGCTAATATTGACTTAATAACCTTTTGTTTTGCAACTGTGGAAGTGTGTGTGAGCCAGAGCTCATCCCTGTCACACCAGGTGAAGGGGGGTGGACAACAACCCAAAACAAGGGATTATGTCTGACAAGAGAGGTGTATTCTCACTGCTGGGCAGCAGGAGCTGTGCAGGAATGAAGTTCATCCTGAAGTGTTTGAATTAGACAAAAGCCTCTCTCTCACAGTGTTTGCATTATTAAAATATATTCCAAGAGGAATGTTGTATATGTGGAAGAAGAGCAACACATCTTTGTTTCCAAGGCTGTTACTGTAAGCCTTGAGTGTGACCCTGCTGAGTGTTAAAGTTCTCCTCCCTTCTGAGCAGGTGCATCTGTGTTTGCTGCCTTTGTCTTGGAGGAAAGGTTTCTTTATAAGTGTACAGGTGTTGAGAATAGAAATCACTCTAGGAAAAAAAATTGCTTGAGCTACTTTTTTATCCCCCAGGTTGCATGTTGGGGATATCCAAAAAGCAGCAGCAGGTGCAGCAGCCTGTCTCCAAGCTTTCCAGGGCTGCCGCAGGGCTCAGGTACATGTCTCAACCAGGTCAGGGCAGGTGGCCTCTTGTAATTGTGTCCAACTCCAACCTGGAGCCAGGGAAAGACAATTTAACTTGGCTCAGTCTATAGTGAAACTTAAACCAGGTTACAGAGCCTCACCTGTGCTGAGGGTAAAGCCTCACTCAGCTTTCAAGTGGCTGCAGTTTGGGAAGAAGCTTTGGATGTTTTGACTACTGAGCTTCTTTTATACACACAGACAGAATTTGGGTTCTCCAGTAAAAATAAACAACTCCAGAAAATGTTCTCCACAAAGGGATCAGGGAAGGCAGGAGGCTGAAGGGAGGTGTGAGTTTTTAGTCCTGTTTGTGCCTCAGCAGAGAGTACTTTCCAGCCCTCCCAAACAAACTCAAAGTGTTGTGTAACTGAACCCCCCAAGGTAAAAATCACAACCATCCTTTAGCTGTTGGTTGGTTGTTGTCACTCCTGGCAGAGCAGGAGCCCAGGGAAGCACAGCTCTAACACAGCAGTGCATGCTCCAGTGGTGTGGCATTGCTCTGGAGGCAGCTACAAAGGAAGGGCCTTGGAGCAGGAAGGCAGAGCTGTGCCTGCTCAGCCCAGGGAGAGCAGAACCCCATGGATCCAGCCTGTCCAGATGTCCCTGCAGAGCTTTCCTACTGTCCAGCAGATCAGCACTCCTGCTGATCCTTCCTGTCATCTGCAAACTCACTGAGGGTGCACTGGCTCCCCTTGTACAGCTCATCAGTGAAGATCTGGAGCAACACTGATCCCTGGGGGACACGTGTGACCAGACACCAATGGGATGTGGCCCCATTTTCCACCATTCCCTGCAATCCAGACAGCTCTTACCCCAGTCAGTGTGCCTGTCCAAGATGTGGGCTGACAACTTTTCCAGGAGAATACCATGGGAGACAGTATCAAAGGCTTTGCTGAAGTCCAGGTAGACACAGCCACAGCCTCTTCCTAATGCACTGAAGTGCCAGCTGGTTAGAGCAGGAGATCAAGTTGGTCAGGCCGGACCTGCCTTTCCCAAGCCCCTTCGTTCTGTTCCCTATCCTTGTATTCCAGAGAACAACTGCTCTTGCTATTACAGACTGAGGCAAAGAGGGCATTAAGTACCTCAGCCTTTTCCTCATCCTTTGTCACTATGTTTCCTCCTGTACTCAATAGAGGATGGAGATTCTCCTCAGCACTCCTGTTGTTGCTGTTGAATTAACAGAAACCCTTTTTTTTTTTGGCTTTTAGAGCCATAGCCAGATTAAGTTCCAGTTCAGCTTTAGCTCTGCACAACCTCAACATGTTCTTGTGTTCCTCCTGGGTCACCTGGCCGTTCTCACTCTCCCTTTTTCCCTGAGTTCCAGCCAAAGCTGGTCAACTTCCCTGTTGGCTCATCTTTTGGCACCCTTGGTTTCTTTCTTAAAGCACATCCAGCCTTCCTGGAATCCTTTACCCTTCAGGACTGCCTCCCAAGGGATTCTGTCAACCAGTTCACCCCCTCCACCTGCACTGGCTCCTGCTTTAGATAATCCCTGCATCACACAGAGGCAAATGCAGATGAGTCCATCCCTGCCTTGACTCCCAAACTATAAATATCTTTTCCTCTGAGGTAAGGAGGCTCCTTAGACTGGATGGAGCCAAGCCCTTCCAAGGGAACACACCCTTCTCTTGTGTGTTTTGGTTTTGTTTGGTCTTTTTTCTTCCCCTCAGAACGGGGTTTCTCTTCCCCTTGGAGGTGACTCCTCCCAGATGAGGAAATGCCTTCCCTGAAAAGCCATCGGTGCATCACTGACTACATCCCCAAATGGTCCAATGTGTTCTTACCTCAAGGGAACTGCGAGGAAAGATTATTTTTGTTAATAGTATTTTTCCACTGGGCCATAATTACCTGCTGCTACTTGCAGCTGGCCAAAAAAAGAAAAGCAGGAGAGGCTTCAGTAACTTCAGGATTAAACTGAACAGGCACGAGGATCGGTAGATAAACCAGCTGGCAGACTGGAGGGAGCAACTCAGCTTCAATTTCTCTTTTGTTCATGGGTCTTTGCACCTGCCCCTGAGCTTTAATGAATGTTTCACAGAGCCCCAGGAATCACAAACTAATTCTGAGTGGTTCCCAAAGCTGCTGAGACACTCTTACCCAGGACCATTATTTTCTTCTCAGATGGGTGTCTCTGCATCATAAAGAGATGCAGCTGCTACAGTGTCCTCACTTGAGGGGCAAAGTTTGGGTTTTTAAAACCCAACATATTCTCAATATTTGAATTTAAAAGAAAATAAATAAATAAAATCTTTTGCTTGACCATCAAATCAGGGAGCAGCTCCGATTCCCAAAGCCTGTAGTACAGCCAGTCAAGGACTGCTGAGCTGCTGCCCAGGGTCTGTCACAGATTTGGCTTTAGTCCTTCCCTTGGGATTGCTCACTCAGTGCAGTGTCCCCACTGATACTCAGCGGTGTCACCTCAGCTGCCCTCTCCAAGTCGCCCTTCCCACCAGCTCAGCCCCTGCCATGTGCCACAGCAGTCACCTGAGCAGGGGGACACTGCACTGGGCAGAAGGAAATGCTTGTCTCACCTTATCTATCATGGAATTCTCCCGATTTGCTCACTATCAGCCCCGTGTGGAGCTCTGAGGCACCTGGAGCACGTGGGGTTGGGCAACATTGCTAACCTGTGCCTTTGATCACGTTGATAAGTGCCTCTGCTTTCCCAGAGTGCTGCTGAGCACAGGAGCCAGGACATCCTTCCTCTCCCTTTCCCGGTTTGCAAACAGCTGGTTACAGGAGTTACTGGAAAAGCCTCTGACTGGCAGAGTAAGGACACAGGGCTGGGGCAGGCAAGAGATGTTTCACCCAGACCCCAGGCAGACCTGGGGGGAGAGCAGCTTAGTGGTCACTGCTGAGCATCACCCTGCTCTTCGTGAGGGGCTGCACAGAACCACGTCCCAGCCCTCCCAGTAAGCACACACCCACCTCCCAGTGTCACCACACTCCTGCCAAAGCCCCACACAGACCCCAGGGCAGGTCCTATGTCAAACCATGGCTTGCTGAGCCCAGGAGGGAGCTCAATGCAGCTGTGGGACAGGGCAGGAGCCTCCTCCCTGAACCTCGAGAGCCAGCACGGAGCTGCTCAGAGCCTCAGGGCTCCCAGCCCTTGCTGGGCACAGCGACACTCCTGGCTCCATCTCAGCACCCCACTCTGTGCTGACAGAGGCTTCCCGTGCAAGTCACTTCCCTCTCTGATTCAGCCTTGGAGACCTCTCTTATAACGGGATTGCTCATTTCCTCAGAGGGCTGGGGAGGTCAACTTCACCATCAAATGCTCCTGAGGTGTTTTTTCCCATCATTTCAAAGGAAGCTCTCAACATTCTGAACTTCTGTTATTGTCAGTGTCAGAAAATTGTGTCATTTTTTTATCTGCTCTCTGCCTGCTTATCCATTCCCACAAGGAAGGGCAAGAGCTGCGTTTTCCAGCTGGGAAACAAGGGCAATGGTGTTAAACCAAGCAAAAAGAGCAGAGATGAGCTTGACCTTTGGGTTTCCAGGCTGATGCACTAATCCTGAATCACCCTTCCCCACCCACCACCACACCTACCACTTTGGTGGCATTACCTTGGCAGCCCAGGAGAAAATCCAGCAGCCTGGAAGCTCAGACTCACGTGTGCCATGAGTTTGTTCACACTCTGATTAATGAAGATAAGCCACGCATTGTACTGATGCTCACAGGGTGGAACGACATCAGAAGGGAAACAGTATTCCTGCAAGCTGCCGTGGCAGGAGGAGGATTATGTCTTCGTATTTAAACATCTATTAAGAAACAGTTGTCAGCACATTTCTATTTCCAATATCCAAACCTGCACAAGGGTAGAGGATGAACAGGGCCCTCAGGCTTCACGACACAAACTTCATTACCATGGAACATTTCCTGCCTCATAAATGGATTTTATTTTGGCTGATTAGGTTTTATTTTTATTTATGGCCTGAGTTTTCCAGCCCACTCCAGCCCAGGAAATGGGCACTGTGTGCCCAGCACAGTCCTTCCCAGTGCATCCTACAATAAACCCCTTGGCCCTGTGCAGAGACTTTCCTCTGCGGTGTCACCCTGCAGGCAACAGGGAGGCTTCTTCTGAACCCCAAAGCTGCTCTGATTTTGCATCAGGTGAGACTTACAGCCAGTAATAAACTCCTGGTTTCACGGGTGTGGGATTTGGGAACAACCTGAGTAAGAAACCACAGACAATTACACCTCTCGGGCACTGCAGTAGGAAAGGCAGAGTTAGACTGTAAGTCCTGCTGTGGCATCCAGCTTTCCACTTGAAGAGAAAGTATGCCACGTGAGGGATGAGGAACTGGTGTCTGCCTGGAAGAGCTGGGCTGAATTCCTGGAGAGAAGTGAACTGAAGCTGTGTCTTCCTCCCAGGAAAAGGCTCTTCCTGCCCTGAGCCTGAAGAGGAAGCTGCAACCTCCATCTGCACCTGAAAAGCTTCTCAGAGCAGAGATAATAAAAGCCAAAGTTGCCTCTGAGATCCCTCTCATTACCTTTTTATCTTTATTGCTCCAGGGATGCAACTTCCAGCAACCTGTAGCAATTTAATAACCACTTAGTGGATTAATACAGTGGAGACCAAACCTCGCTTCAGGTGGGTTATAAAAGCCTTCCTGACATGTTAAAGTCTTGCTTCCCAGGAGAGAACTTCTGGTCTTTAGCTCACCATGAACAGATACACAAGAGATGTGTGTGTGTCTGTAATATATGTAGCAGATAATTTTAAAAATTGGATAGTGGCACAGCAAGGAGGACTCAGGAGAAATGGTCACAGTCACTCACTGCTCTTCCATCCAGTGTTGTTTCCAACCAGGAACTGCCCAACAAGAGTCAGCCAAGGGTTCAGAATAGAAGAAAGGCTTGGGTTGGAAGGGACCTTAAAGAAATAATGTCTATCTCCAAAACCAGGATATGTGGTTTGATTCAACCAAGTTAACCAGAGAAGAGGCTTTTAAGGGACTAACTGGTGGCTGTACGTCCCAGGAGGCAGGACCAGCAGGTGGGAAACCACAGTCCTGAGCAGGCTCCTTGGGTAACTTACGTCAAAGGCATGGAGCAGACCTTGCAGCTGGGTACCTTCTGCAACCATGGGGCCCAAAATATGGGCACCAGAGCTTTCTCCAGAGCTGGGTGGTAACTGGGGTGAGAGGAGCATCACCAGCACCTGGGACCACTTCCAGGCCCCCTTGTGAGCATCGGGGCTGTGAAACACATTAAGATACTGTGATGGCGTGTCCTTACCAAGGCAACCCTAAGGAACCACCAAAAAATTGCCAAAACCACCCTCAAAACAATTAAGGGCTAAACACAACAAAGTTTTCAAGCTCTTGGGCTGTCCATGATGACTTGTTCCCAGCAGGAAACATCACTCCCCTTTACCCTTGCATGACAGAAACTTTTTTCCTGCAGGTAAATGTCAGAGAGCAAATGAACAGCAGCAATATCTAAATGCCTTCTTTCTTTTTAGTGCCTCAATCGCTTTTTTTATTTGCCCAACGGCCTGGATCTGGGTAATGGAGGGAAGGAAGGAAGGAAAGAAGGAGGGAGAGGGGCCTTTTTACAGAACACTGTTTGTTCTTCTAACAAGGATCATAAACACCAAGTGTTTTAATGGCACAATCATAACCCAACAATAATAACTTAAAAGCAAAGTTTATAGTTCAAACAATACAAGTAAATATTTTGACATTTGCTCATTTGTTTGATTCTTGCTCAAATAGTTTCCTACTCCCAGTAACACTGGGCTTTCCTTAGGAGTGGTTGGAAAAAACCCTATTTATAGTGGAGTTCTGAGAAGAGATGGCAAAGTGTCATCTCAGAGGAGCATCTTCAGCAGGGCAGAACAGCTGAGGAAAACCTGTGTGGAACAAATTAGTGAGGAAGCTCAAAGAGGGGAAAGAAATAAAGAAAGGACTGATGTATTTACCAGGGCCAACAGCAGGCTCATGGAACTTTGATGGATTTCTTTCGGAAACATTCACTCTCCTGGCAAGGACATGTGGTCCCACTAGCACACCAACACTTTTGGGGGATAACAGTAATTACTGAGTTTACTTACTTTTTCATCTATCCACCTTCGTCCACACCTCCCACCCTGCTGTGCCCCCACTGAGATGCCCTTCCCAGCTGTGCCAGAGGTTTTTGGGTGGAAGGTGCACAGACAGTTCCTTGGCCCCGGTGCCGATGCGGATGAGCCATCCGGGCTGGGAAAGCCGCGCTGCCGGCACACAGACCCATCCTGGGCTGGGTCCCAAGTCAGCACTTCTCATTTACCACACTGCCTTCAGTCAAGCAGTCCCTGCAAAGCAGAGACAGCTGTGTCAGCAGTGCCAGGCTGGGCACGGCAGCTCCTCACAGCTCTCATCCTGTGCTGAGCCAAACACTCAATTACTGCTCTGCTCCAATGGGCAAGTGTAAAAGTGCTGAGAACATGAGGAAATGAGGCAGAGCCCACAATACAGAGGTGGCTTTCTAAGCCTTAATATACACAAATTTGCTTTATGTGTGTGCTGTGGTGTATGTGCATCTATGTGCTTGTATACAGTATTTTTATCTACATAACAGAAACAGCACCACAATGGAATTCTTTTGCTGAAGGCCTGGGAAGCTGAAATTATAGCAAGTCTGAAAACTCAGCAATTCATGAAAAAAAAATTCTACCTTGTTTGTGTTGTCACATTACATCACTGCAGATAGAGAAAGACACCTGACAGCACCAGATGCTGCCTGCAAGTACTGACATTCTTGCACCAATCCCCAGTTTTAGAGCTTCCCAGTCACCCTGGCTCCATCCCACAGCAAGGGTTAACACAGCACCTCAGCTCCAAGAGGCTTTCAAGTGATGTGCCATAAATCATGGAATGGTTTGGGTTGGAAGGGACCTTAAAGATCATTTCATTCCAACCCCCCTGCCACAAACAGAGACACCTTCCACTATCCCAGGTTGCTCCTAGCCCCATCCAACGGCCTTGAACACTTCCAGGGATGGGGCATCCACAACTCTGGGCATCCTGTGCCAGGGGGTCAGGGAAGAATTTCTTCCCTATGTCCAATCTAAACCTACAATCTCCCAGTTTCAAATCACTGCCCCTTGTGCTGTCACTACAGACCCTGCCAGGAAGGCTCTCTCCATCTTTCTTTAATCCCCCTTTTAAGTACTGAAACGCTGCTCCCTGAAGCCTTCTCTTCTCCAGCCTGAACCATTCCAGCTCTCCAGGCTTTCCTCACAGAGAGCTGCTCTACCCTCTGGGATGCAACAGGGGCATGTTGTCAGGTTCCCATGGACTTACACATTTCAGGCTTCTCAGATGGTCTCAAACTTGTCTCCTACTATGGGAAGGACTTTATTCCCTCAGTCCCTGCAGGCCTGGAGCTTGAGGGGCTTCAGAGATGTGGAAAATGACCTTCAAAGACTGAGGCACAAGAACTGCTGAGTACAAACCTTGTGTCTGTCCATGAGGCAGCTCCAGGAGCCTCCGTCAGTGAAGACACAACTCCAGGACTTGACTTCAGTCCAAATTCCTTCCACAGAATGATAAGATAACAGGGATCTTCTACGAAATCAGGGACATGATTTCTCCTTCCTCTATGTATGTTTTCTCAGACTTAACTCCTTCCATGCCTGCTCAGGAACACTGCACTGCTGCAGACGTGCTCTTGGCAAGAGCACCTTCCACCAGCATCCCGGGAGAAATGCTCCCAAAGGAACATCCTCTGCCTCACCAAACAGTGCCACAGGCTGGGCTGACCTGGTGCACCTGTGGGTCACTGCACTGCAAGGAAAGAGAAGCAATGACATGATGTAAACATAATTTCATTAATTAAAATACACATCCTGCAGCAATATTCAAAGGTGACAATGGCCAAAGTACAGGTTATTCCCCTATTCCTGTATCAAACCCAGGCTGCACACCCCATTATTTTAATTAAATACTCTTGAAAGGAAGACAAAGGATTCTAATGACATGAGAAGGAGCCATGCAATCCCTACAGCAAGAACCTGCATGTGGATCAGGTGGTGGAACAGGGCAGCATCCAGCCCCACCATAAGGGTGTGGAGCTGGCAAATGGGAAGGCAAATGATATATAGAATGTATATCATAGAATGGTTTGGGTTGGAAGGGACCTCTAAAGGTCACCCAGTTTAAAGCCTCTGCCATGAGCAGGAACATCAACTAGATCAGGTTAAAACCTCAAATGTTTCCAGGGATGGGGCATCCACCACCTCTCTGGGAAACCTGTGCCAGTGTTTCACCATCCTCATGAAAAATTTCTTCCTTGTATCTAATATAAATCGACCCCCTTTCAGTTTAAACCATCACTCCTTGCTCTATTGCAATGGGCCCTGCTAAAAAGTTTGGCCCCCTTCATTCAACCCTGATTGTTTCACTCACAATGATCTCTGAAGGTTTGCTTCAGCACAACATTAGAATAATTAATTTTAAAATTAAACTTCAAAAGGTTTCACTGGATTGATTTTTGATTTCAGTCTGAAGGCAAGGAAATCCCCAGATGACCACAAATTATTTTTAGCAAATAATTCTATGAAGATATTTCCACTGATCCCAATTCCATCCAAGGTATTGGACTGACACATACAGAACAGGGCTAATGTTTTATGAATTCTTCAATCTGGATAAATTAAATGCTTTTGAAACTAAGCAGCACATTGAGAAAAGGAAGTTGACTTTAGTTTGAACCACAAGTAGATGGCAATTTGCTATTAGGAATTGGAAGGTATTTTTCAGTGGGGAAGTAGAAATTGGATTTGACCAGTGGATATGGTCATATTGCTGTAGGAAACATTCTTGGAGGAGCTCAGAGTTACAATGTGATTAAAAAACATACCCATGAATTTCACGTGGAAAAAAGGATACGGAAAGAATCACATAAGATTTGAATCAAAGACCTGGAATTCCTGTCCGAACGGGAGCCCATGACAGATCACAAACCCTCCAAAACATCATTTCCAAAGGACAAAGTGAATGCCACGAGACAGACACAACTCTAAATTACAACACTTTATTGCAGCATTGGCAAAGGTCAGATTTCTGAAGCTGGTGAAGATCGGGCGGCATTTCTGTATGAAATGTTACAATTTTACAAGTCTCTCTTCCTACATGCAGAAACCAAAACCAGTGGTAAAAAGGATTTTAAAAGAGCTAGAAAAAAGAATTAGTAGTAACATACAGATGAGCTCCTTAACTCAATGAACTATCTCTACCTGAAAGCAAACAAAACCCTATGCTAATAAATAACAGATTGTCAGAAACAGACCAAGAAACCTCATTTCTATTTAGAAAAAAAAAAATAAAAATTCTACTTGTTTCCAGACTTAAATCTTTTTTTTTTTTTTGAACTTTGTTTGTTTCAATAGACACAGAGGCTTATCAACCCATGAAGATCAACAAGGTATTTGGATCCACTCCTTGACATCCTCCTGTTATGCTGACTGGCACGTTTTGGTTTTCAATGATACATACAATGGGCTCAACTATATCCCTGTCCTTAGGCTGGTGTCAGGCTGTTCCAAGCAGTACAAGTCAACACCCCGTGTTCATCAACTTCACTTTCTATTTTAAACCCTAACAGACATTTTACCTCCTTGGCTCTTCAGTTTTCACCCCTCCCCTCCCCCTTTCTCACACATCTGGCAGCAAAAGGCTCTTCCTTAACCGAGAACGTCCTCACTGAGGAGTGTTTGATAAGTTATCCTACTTGTCAGGGATTCCTTTTGGATTCTGCCGTTTGCTCTACGTGTTCCTACTGTAGATCTGCAGCCCCCAGGGAACATCCTTCCAACACCCAGTGCTCCAGTCGGAGATAACGTAACTTGCGGCGAGGTCAGAGCTTTGTTTTCCTGCCCACGGAGCTGCCAAAGAGCTTTCCCGTCCCAGTGCCATCCGTCTGACCTTCAGGCTGGTCTCTGCTTTCAGCGAGCGGCTCAATTCACCACCTCGTTCACTGACTTCTGCTCCCAGGAGATTAACCCTCAACGCGGTTCCCATAACAAAAAGCTTTTTTGGGGGGGTGGGGGGGGGAGAGGGGAGGCTGCTCTTTCTGCCCCACGGCCCCAGCCTGTCCCAGGTTTGCTGAACGCTCTAGACTGACATGCTGAGATGTGTCCACTGCTCTCGTTTAATCGCTGGAGGACTCCACAACACCAGAGATACAGGACCTAATGAAATGACACCGGCTGCTGGATCAACGTCTCCTGCGGGAAGAGGAGAGAGGGAACAGTTCAGTGGGAGAGCACCAGAACCCTGCGGGTCAGCGGCCACCCAGAGCACCTGCCAGTCACTCTGACATTCCTTCACCCTCCAACATAAGGCTGTGCATTTCTGTTTTCTGCACAAACATTTCCAAAGGCCACATCAGCCAAAAGACAGGAGATAATCTGCACCTTATCCTCTCCAATGAGATGCTGAACTACTGAAGGTGAGCTGTGAATTTGGGGAAAAACAAGTTACTTGAAAGAGTTTTCATCTCTCTGTGAAGTTTCTTAACACCTAGAGGTACTTCAGAAATGTTACAGAGGGCTTTTCACAAGCAAATAATTGGTTAGAACCTTTTTAGAGTCAGCAATTGTATTAAAATCTTTCATCATTCCTCGTTCACGAAACACATCTCTGCATACAAGAAGTCACATTTAGTTAAGAACAACTGCCAGTTACTGCATCTGGGCTGGTTTTCAGCTGGTTTCTAGACTGCAAATTAAAATTAATAATACACAACAAAGTAAAATATTTACAATTACAAGAAATCTCCAGGGCTACACACACAGATCCTTTACCATGTAAACACAACCGTTCATGTTTCTTTACATCAGTGCATAAACCTCCAGCATTTGTTGAACAGTCATTTCATTTAAACTTGTTTTTTACTGAAAATCTTGCAAGAAAAATGTTACAAGTATCTTAACTGGGCAGAGTTACTTCTGCATTTCCTGTACCAAATGAGGCTTTCACCCTAATCCTGTATTTGCATGTGCTGCTTTGCCTTGATACCCAGAATTTATTTGTGTGTTTTTGCCAGCAGTCCCGAGCTGATGCCTCACTAGAACTCACTGCAGTATTGCTTCTGGTACTTAGTTTTAATTACCCTTTAGGGTTACATAATGTAACATTCCAAACCTTTGTGGCACATTCAATATCAGGAACACTGGCTAGATGTTTTTAACAGAAAGGAACTTTAATTAATTTTGGTATTTTTAGTAGACTCTAGATCTCACTTGAAGAATGTTACAACAGAAAAGACACTTCAAACATTACTGATCATGCTTTTACCTCTCCATTTCCCCTTAAAAAAGCATTCTCCTGCTGATGGGGAGGGAAGGAGAAGGGCTGGGAGAGGCTGCACCATCTGATTTTGGACAAATGCCTCTCCCCCCAGGCAGCAGCTGCCGGGACACGCTGGTGGCAGAGCAGTGTTGCAGTGATCACAGCAAGGTGCTGCTGCCAAAAATCTCAGGAGTAGTTTTTCCCAAACCAGGTATTTCACACTTCTGTCTGAACTGGCAAACTCCATCCAAACCTGTGTTTGGCAAGGTGAAACTCACAATGCAGTTGTAATTAAAACCATCCTGAGCTCTATGTGTAAAATGAATCAGTTTTTTTCAATCTTTCCTCCTCCCACTCCCCTTCCTGCTACTGACACCATTATTAATTTGTATAAAAATCACACCGTCAGCTTCTCATGGCTCTGCTGAGCACCAACACTGCCCACATACTCTATGGCAAAGAAAACAGAACCAACCACTTGAACCTGACCATGGCTGGTGGGCTGGGAGCAACCTGTGAAAACACACAGAGATATCACACCATAGTACAGGCTGTGAAATAATCCCAAATCCATTACACAGATGAAACTGGGCGAGCTAAGTCAGCAAGACATTGCAATTTAAACTGAGAAGTGCCCAGGAGAACATTGATAATCAAGTCCTTTCTGCGTGTTGCTGACATCACAAGATCACAACAATCAACTTTTTCTTAAGATGTGAGACCTCTGAAGTCAGATTTCACACTTCTCCCTAATCCTCTCGTGCCCTCCAATCCCAAAGCTCTCTGCATTTCTGCAGCACTGTATTTCTTCATAAGTCCTTCACAAACTTCCTTCTCCAAACACCTCCTCTCCCAACTCGCTACTTTGCTTTTCATGACTAATCTCAACTTTGATGCTCTGTGTTCTCTCTGCCCTAATCACATTAACCAAAACCAGGAACATGAAATAAAAAATACCAAGGTGTCCATGAATTCCCTAACAAATCTGAATTATAGACTTCCATACTGTGAACATTACAAATTCAAATAACCTACAAAAGCTGGACTCACTTAAGTAAGAGCATCTTCATTTGTGCAAGTTACTTTATACTCTTCTCTGTTCAGTGGGCTGGGAGCTGAAGGTGTTTTAGGGATTGGTAGTCAGTTTCCAGAGAGCCACAAGACTGCAGAGAGTTTTCTCTGGTGGTTGTTACTATTTATATTGAAAGAGCTTTTTTAAACACAGACTCTTTATAAATGAACATGGCTAATAAATAAAATTTTGCCTTCCTTTCCCTCCAAAATACAGGTGTGATCAGGTCTCTCTCCACCTCTGCTGTCTAGGTCAGACCCACACTGACATCTGCAGAGCCCAAGGAGCACCGTCTTGCCCAGGCAAACACCTGAGGCCTTTATTACTCCTTTTCCTTCAGTTCAGGGCAGTCCACCAGAAGCAGCTGCAGGTTTGGAGCCAAGCAAGCCCCCACTCCCATATCCCTACCCTGGACTTTCTTTCCATAAATAGCTGGAAAGGCGGGTTGGAATTCCTGGGCCACGCTTAAAAGGCTCATCTCAGTGAGAACTGAACTCAAAGCTTTGTTACACAGTTTGGTCAGAGCATCAGCCACATGACAGGTGATGGAGGAAGGGAGTTTGTCCAGTGGCTGAAACAGGAAATTATGTTAAAAGTGCATTTTTCCTTATTATCCATGCTCAGATTTTTCAGCATTAATGCAATATCCTATGATGGGAATATTTAGCTAATAAAATCCCAGCATCCTGTTATTACCATTATGCTTCATTTTTCTTTATTAAATAAGTTAAAGAGAAATAAGAGTCAGATGCAAAAGGAGACCTAAAGTCACCACTTAACTTGAATATCATTTAGTTTCCCAGCTTACACCTGGATCCCCAGAGGGACTCTGGACACAGGCAGGGCCCTCTTTACTACACTTTCAAAGCAATAGTGAGTTTTAAAGTTACTGCTTTTAATAAGGAGGGATTTAACAAGACAAAACTCCTTGGTAAGGCCTGTTGCCCTATAGTCAAATTTCTCACTGTAATTCTTTTTTCTTTCTTGGTAATCAATGTTTTTAAATAGATTTTATATAATGTGGTTATTTACATTTCACTTTAAAACCAAGCCATCTAGTGGACCTCAATCCTCTTTAAACAAAGGAAAACCACCTTTTTTTAAAGACAATGAGAGGCTTTTCATAACTGTAAGTCTATTTTCATTATAATCCCATCACCAAAAAAAATTACTTTAGTAAATTTTGTGTCTCCTGAAGGTACCAGTTTAATGGCCTGAGAGCCAAATTCCTCTCTCAACACACAAATGCTACAGAACTGGTGGGAAGAGAGAAAATTGCTGCCTTCCCTGTGCTGCTGAAGCAAATCAAAGAACCCTCCTTTTAATGGAGTCACATTAAATTATCTTCAAGGCCAGTCAGCTTTAAATGTACAAGTTCCAGAAAGAATCTCCACCTTACAGGATTAGCAGGTCTCAAAACCTGAGGCAATACAAGTAGGCAATTCCACACAACTCTGATTTTTGATCCAGCCTTCTGCACACACCAAATAGTAAGAAATCTAACAAAGCCTGTAAATCTCACTGAATTCTATATAGAAAAAGGACATTAACAGATGACAAACAAAGTAAACACTGCAAAAAGATTTCTCTCGTTTTGCTTTTAGTTTTTTTAAGTATATAGGGCTAAATATATAAATATATAGGGCTAGTTGCTTAGTGAGATGCAGCCGTTCAAGGTCAAAAACTTGGAAGATCTCAATTAATATCTGAAATCAACTGTTCCAATAGATAGATTAAGATTTAACTTTCGAAAAGGTGTTTGAAACACGGTGCTTAGGACATGTTTAGCAACACAAAAGCAAAGGTAAAAACAACTAATTGATTTCTCTACTTCTAACACCATCTGAAATGCAAGAAAGGCTCGTCCCTACCTTGGCTATCAGAACCTGTCAG
The DNA here is from genome assembly GCA_013396695.1 of Sakesphorus luctuosus. Taxonomy (NCBI): domain Eukaryota; kingdom Metazoa; phylum Chordata; class Aves; order Passeriformes; family Thamnophilidae; genus Sakesphorus; species Sakesphorus luctuosus. The sequence continues at coordinate 809,942 of VWZD01008796.1, forward strand.
GTTGTACTTCACAGGACAATCAACCAGATTTACTTGCTCAGATTACCCCTCATCTCAGGAAATTTAAAATAAAAAGTTGCACTCCTTAAAGAAAGCAACAAATTACTGTTTCCAATCAGTTTGAGTTATTACTGCAAGACAATAACATATCATGGTCTTCAGATACAAAGACACAGCCACAGAGCACAGCGAATTTATGGGAGTGGTAATACCTGTATTACACACGGTGGTTCTGCCATGTAGGAATGGAAACCTGCCCCAAACAGGCACCAACATTAACAGCTCAGTTCCCATTTGCTATCAGCAAGATACTCTGGTGTCCTCAGAATCCACTAAAACAACTAAAATGTGAGGGTAGTCTGGGCACAGACTGCAGTGCACCAGGCAAAACACAACCTTCAATACATCCCACAATTCAGAAACCCTGAAATACCAGCGACAACCTATGCCAGTGGGAAGCCAGTGGTGGACACACAGTCTCCAGTAAATAAATCTCTGCTTAGTACCTTTCAGCTGGAGTTAAGAAAAGTAAAATTCCCTTCCTGCAGGCTGAGATGGCTCAACTGAGGCATGACTGCAAGGCAGAGCACTGCAGTGCACAGCAACTAAAATACACACGCTGAAACAAACGGGCTGGTCTCTGTTCTAAGGAGCTCATGGGTTACAAGGAACAAAGAGTGAATTACACAGTACAAAACTACCTCAGACCTGGAAGCACATGGCACAGCGATTTGAACAAGCAAACACTACTGCAACCGTTTGCTGGACAATGTCTGACCTACTTCACAGGGAAGTCCTAAATTATATTTTCCCCAGAACACCTGAAAATAAAAAGTTTTCTAAAGAACTGCATTTAAAAGAAATCTGCAAATATCACATCTACTGGTCTGGCAGCTGTACTTAAAGAATAACTGCAGTGTGCTCCTCGGGCAGGTTCAAGGTCTTTGGGAAAAAGGACTGAAAGAACAGAAGATTGCACAGTTATTTATGAAATATCTGCAAATGTTGTGGCAATTCAGTGTAACTGAACAGTTTGTATTTCTAGCATTAGGCCACAGTGATATGAAAAAACTAAATGGAAAGCACTGCTCATTTTACTGAGTTACATCTGGTTCATTTTTAAAAAATAATTTCTTTTAAATTGCAATCTCTTGGAAAAGGGGTTTTTTTGGTACAAGCAGTATTTGAGTGGGGTCTCAGTGCAGTCACTGCAATCAGAGTGATTATCAGGACATTATAAAATGACTATAAACAAGTACCACGAAGTTGGCAATGCTACTGTAACACAGGATCGACACATTACATTAACTTATTTGCAGTTTACAGAGACAGAACCATTAGCAGGTCAACTGTCCCTTCCCAGGTGTTGCTCCCATCCATTCACCTCCAAAATGAACTTGGCAAGAAAGGAGAAACATGAAAGCAAGTCTGTGTTTCACCTGAAACACTGTCTATTCAAATTTGTGCTGCAGGGTTAATTTAATAGTTTATTTGCAAGCTGACTACAAGTGAGAAAAGACACACTGAAATATATTAAAACCTCAGAACAACTATTAGGCAATCTGGAATGACTTTTTCATGTTAATATTGGTTTGGTACACTCTTCCACACCGTAAATTGAAAGTTTTCCTCCCTCCTCTACACCTTTACTGTATTTACTTCCCTTTCAGGGCATCAGATACAGAGGAACAGCTGTCAAATGTCCCAAACAGCAAGAGCATAATGGCAATTTCTCTGGATACTCTCTCCTCAAGAAAGCAAACTTGCACCTTTTCTCTTCTACAAAAACAGGCTCAGATTCTATCAGCCATGTGACAACTGAAAAACAACCCTCTGGCTTCCAAACCTCTGTCAGGGAGGTATTCACAGACAGTGTGTTGGAAGCACAAAACACTGCTCAGTTTTTTAAGAGAATGCTTCAGAATGGAAGGAATAACCAACCCACTCGCACCACACAGATCATTATCTGTTGCAATTATGAAGGTAATTACTTGCCTAGAACCAGAATTACCACATTTAAAGGAAGACTGTCCTACCTCCCACCGGTTTTAAAGATTAGATCAGCATTAGGTGCTCCCTTCGGATGCTGGTAACGAGGCCGCCGCTCCCGGTTAGTGTTGGCTGGAGCCGGACGCTGTGCCAGAGACTGCAGCATTTCTGCAATTGCAGACACAAGGAGATTAAACACATTTTCTGTGCATCTTTGCAGAGGAATTGACAAGCACATTTCACTGACATACAGTAAAACAGACCTTACTTACACTTTGCCATAGAGTTAACACTTCTCAAGTTATTCCACAATAGAGAATTAAAAGAAGTTACGAAAATGCATCAATGGCTTTGATAAACCCAAACTACTCCACAACGCGAACTTGCATTTCCAGGTGTTCCTACAGAAGGAACTGCCAGCAATGGTTTTCATCACAGGTGCTTCAAAAAGGGCCCGTGACCTTTTCTTTCTAAACACATCAGCCACCACTTTCTCCATCGATGATCAGGGACAGAGACTCAGCAGCATGAGGGGCCTCAGAATTAAACCTCCCTGAAATAGTAACAACTGGACAATGCTGCTGCCAATTAAAGACTCAGCAAGAAACCTGTCCTAAAATTAGGCACTTCAAGTCAGGTATTTCAGTCTAAGCTTGGCATAATTGGATCCTTTTCTAGGGAAGACAGGCACCTGAAGAAGGTGACTCAGCTGACCTACATTGCACCAGCTGTCCCATGGATGGAGCTTTCCACTTTATCATCAGGAGGAAGAACTCTGTGCAGAGAGCAGCCTACACCACCCAGCTCAGCCCTGGACACCCAACTTGTGGGCAGTTCAAACCAGAGTAGTATTGAATTTAGAGATTTAGTAAAACTTAATTTTTAAAATTTCATTTCATTTTTTTAAATGATAAAAAATGTCTCTTTACCAGGCTAAATTAATGGCTATCAAGTAGCCAATATAATTACAAATACATCACAGGAACCACCACGTAACCCCAGCCCATATGTCGGTGCATCTAATGGAAAGTATTCCCAACAGGCCACCTGTGCAAGGACCTACATTACTCAGCAAACAGCCAGATGGGATAAATGAAGGGGAAAAGTGGAATAAGCTGTTAAACAGATTATATTTGAAAGTCTGCTCTGTCTGGTTCTCTAATCTCTGGTAATCTCATTGCAGACACACCCCCATCATCTGCTACACACACACACACACACACACACACACACACACACACACTCTCTTCCACTGCTCTCCATGACTCTCACAGGGCACAACTAGAGACTGGCCACGTTCTCTCACTATTTATGGAATGCAGGGGAAGCTTTAGTAAGTTATCCACCCAATCTTTGAGAAACTGGGAATCTGTGACTGATTTAATAAACAATACCGGTGTCAACAGTCAGCAGCCCTTGTAAGGTCTGTACACTCCCCTTCAACACCTGGCAAAGGCAAAGAAACACTGCCAGTCCATGTTTGTAAACATCAGGAAACTGCTCCTCCCGAACAATCCTGTGTGCCAGGAAAGATCTCCAGGGCAATGAGGAGACTCGGGAAGGAAATCAGAGGAGGTGAGGGTACCCTGGCAGGCAGGTGCTGGAAGCAGTGAATGAGCAAGTACATGCATGTCTGTCTCCTCTGTTCTCGACAGGCAGGTGAAGGGAATTATCAGGGTTTGTAGGACTCAGTAACTGGGAAGGTCAGTCATAGGTAACAGAAGGCAGAGATGGCAGGGAAGCACAGTGTGTTATCCAGGCTGCAGGCACATCACCAAATCTCTTTGGTTTTAGTGAGGAAAAAAATAATCTACACAGAGAAGTACCAGTCTAAACTAAAGAGCCACCCAGTTCCTAATATTCCTTTCAACAAGAAAATGTTTGCAATACAATAAACTTTGCTGAAGCATTAAATCATTATTTGATGCTACTCTGAAGTGCAGTGGTGGATCTCCATCTATTAGTTACCCCGTGCAGATGAAAAAACAGCAGTGTATGGCACACACTGGGCCAACCCTGAGGCATTCTCCCAGAAATGGAGATTTCTTCCTCCCTCGGTAACTTCAAAGCTTCAAATAGAAATTTAAACCCAACTCTTTCTTTCAAGGGGTAACTACCAACTTGTTACAGACAAGCTGGCTCTTCAAAAGTAACAATCATCTGCTCAAAATCTAAATAAAAAGTAATTCAAAGAGGAATGTAATTTGGCCTGTTTAATTTAACCTGATTAAAAAGTCCTTTTTAGTTTGGTTTTACTCTGTGTATTACCCAGGTTATGGAAAACTTTTTTTCTTCTATGTTGTTTTTCCTCCTATGCTTTAACACCTAGAAAATCTATGAGAAAATGATAAAAAAAATTGTCTATTACTGGTTATCAATTGGTATCAGTTGTCTGACTTTGTCCAACAGAAATGAAACAATGTGTTCCTTTTCTCGATAAGCACCACTGCTCCCAATAAAATCCCTGATTAAACAGATTCACTTTAAAGATACCAACCAAGTCATACAACAGGGCATAAAACCTAAACACCTTGACCAGTAAAAATATCAGAAGTATCTCATGAGGAAAAACCCACAAAAAAGTCTGAGAAAAGTAGTTAATTGTATCATTCTAGAGTCTACTCTTTCTATTCCATTTTCATAAATGGGCTTTATAGGAGCAGCAGGTCTCAGCAAAGCAGTTTTTAAGCTAATGACTGTGTTTAACACTAAGAATATATTGCATTACCATTTCAGAGCTCTGTAGACACTCCCTTTGGAAGATACTCCTTTTTACAATTACAGCTTTAGTTCTGGTACTATCAAAGTTCTGCAAGGAGTGCTGGATTCCACAGTGTTTGTAGAACCAGAGCTGCTTAAATTTAATTATTTCCCATTTCTTGATGAACAATGACCTTTCACTAAATACCTTCAATGAGATTTCCTGCTAATTATCTACTTATACTGTGATTGCCATCAGACTGCAACATCTTTACAAAAAAACAGAGTAAGAACTTTGCAGATATTCTGTGGAAACACCAGCATAAGAGCTGAACAACACCAATTTTACTGGTCTGCCTCTGGTTACTATCTGAATAAGCCAAGGGAAGCTGAATCTGAAATAAACCCAACCCCAAACAAAGCGCCCAACAAGTAAACACATCAGGTGCACCAGTTTAGGGACTTGTACAATCTCCTGTATTAACTGTTTATTCAGGTTCCAAAATGCCTGACTTGCTGATCTTCAAAAAACAAATCAGATCATGTAATTTGTATGACACCTTCACTTTGTTAATATATTCTGATGCTCCAGATTTGAGGACTCTTAGAACTTTTACAATATGAAGCTGAGGTGACAGCTTGCATTTCTCAGGTGAAGGTTACCTCAGCATTTGCAAGTCTCAGCAAGATTAATGGAGTCTAAATACTATTAATATGTAAAATACTTATTAGTAGCTTAAAAGCAGTGTTAGGTTGCACAGAATTAATTCATCTTGTATTCAACTCAAAGGTCTTGCAGCAGACATCAGATTAATTTTGTGTTATCTTCTTTTTAAAGAAACAATCTTGGTTCTTTCCCTTTCCCAAAATTAATGAAAACCATCAAATTTGAGACCCACTTGAAAACTCCCTTTTGTGGAAGAGCTATAAAACCTCAATACAAATACCAGGGAGTAAACAAGGAATGACTGAAACCAAAATACAGATCTTCCTACTTGCTGCAAATCAATATTCACAACTTCAGCTGCTAATCCCCATAAGTAATATTTGCTGCAGATTCGCGAAGGTTACCCTGAAAATGAAAATTAAATCCTTGCTGATTTTCTTACCCTGGTAGTCCTCTTGTTCTTGCCGTTCATTGATATCCAAAGTGAGCTTTTTCATCCTCATCCTCTCCTCCTGCTCCGCTTGCTGCTGGTTCCAATGGTTTGCCGCAAGTTGGGAAGACATCGGGACATTTAAGATCTTAAACTGCAAATGAAAGCAAGTTTGTAAATACACAGCAGGGAAAACCACACCACAAACCCATCCAAAACACAGAAAGGTTACAGTTACTGCAGTTACTGTGATACTTCCTACAGAAGCTTCTGCTGCCAAGTGTGCTGTTTGTTGGTTTGTTTTTAAGCTCTCCTTCACATAAAGCAGCAGGAGAAAATGGAAGGCATTCAGACCTCCTGAAGACACAGAAAATAGACATAAAGGCTGAGCCATAAACTATTAGAGTATCCAAGGGAGTAAAGCTGACTGCCTTTCCCCAGGAAGGAAGAGCTTCCCTTCCTACCCTCATACCAGCCAAAACGCCCCCAGAAAATCACCCTGGTCTGAGACAAAGCACCACAGCAGGCTCAGAGATGCATCCCCCTCCCCAGGGCTCTCCCTGCCAGAGACCAAGGCCCCCAAGCAGAGTTCCTACTACTATTGTGATGAGATGTTCCCAAGCATTTCAGATATCCTCCCACATTCCTTGGCCAGTACTTTTCCAAATAATTCTGGCTCCCCAGTGCTTCTGATTAGTCTGGAGACAACTGTGGTGTCAAATCCACATTCCACACCTTCTCTGATCTGCCATAAGGTACATCAGGTAAGCCTGGCACTCCTACACAAGTATCCTCTCTCTGGAAATCCAGATAAGGTTTTTCAGATGAGTGTAAGGAACATGTTTACTTTTCCCCAGATCCAAGTTGTTAATTCCACAGATTGTTTTTTTACAATTGTGCCCAAACAGAGAATTGATTCTTAATCTTATCTGCAACTGAAACAACAGTTCTCAGAAAATCCCTAATGCTAAAGTTGGCAAACTTATTTATGAAAATTTGACTCTCTCTTTCAACTGCATATCCATTAGAAGGAAATATTTCTGTGCTATAAGAAGGGAAATGCATTTAGGGATAATCACTCTCAATATTCCACAAACTACTCTGAATCCTGCTGTTTGTTCTCATCATGGGAGATCTATTTCCACAGAAATAGAAGCAAATTCCTAAGTGTTCTTTTCTGTTACACTGTCAAAAGCTGCAGAGACAGAGACAAATTACCAAAACTTCTGCAGAGAAGGTTTAGAGTAAAACCCAAATCCCTCTTGCCTGTGGTTAGTACTTCATGCAGTAACTCCTGAGCAATGTCAGGGTACCTCACACAGCAGTGCCCCACCAGCAGCAAAGCCATGAGTGTGAGAAGACTCAGATGTAGCATTTGAAAATAAACTGTTTGAAACAGTGAAGACAAACCCTTGCAAAGGCCTGAGAAAAACCTGGGTACAGTGAAACACTAAACCCTACCAACTACGAGATGTATTAAGATGAGAAAAAAACAGGCAAAATAAGTTTTTCAGGGTGGGAGGGAGAGTAATAGCATGTTATATTGAATACAAATACAGGTTTTTTACTAAGGTGTGCAGCAAGAATAGAACTGGAAGTTGAAATTCCATGAGCAAAGGAAGCCTTGGTTACTTACTGCTGAGCAGGCTGTTTCCAGCTAGCAGTCAACTACACAAATAACTAATCCATTAGCAGCATTTCAAGATAAAAATCATTCCTTGGCTTCATCACTAAGCTCCTCATCCATTTTAATATGTCCTTTATATCTTCTCTATCCTATGGATTTCTCAGCTTAATGGGATTGGTGTTTTCAGACAGGACATTTAAAGTAAAAACAAGAAAAGTGAACTATAGAAGGGTGCAAAAGAGAGAAGCAGGTACAGAAAAACCAGAGCCTGGTAATTATCAAAACATCACTGACTCACTATCTCAAGGCAATCAGCTGGCACCTGAAATCAAGTCACTGATGACAATTACTACAGGATGTGATGATCAGTGAGCAACTGAAACGCTTCCGATTGGCACACAGTGAAGAAAAAGGTGTATCAAAAACCTCTTGTAAAATCTGTGAGATGGGGCAGGACAGAGGATTTCCCTTAGAAGATGGCAAAGTGAAGGAAGATCAAAAATGATTAATCAGAAGACTAGATCACAGATTTTCTAAGAAGATCATGAGATAAAGATATAAACAAGATACAGAATTTCACATGCAAGGACACACTTGACCATTCCATGAATATTATCAATCTTTTAGGGAGCCTTACTCAAAATCTATCAAACAAAAGGCAATCTTTTGTCTTGGGTGTTAAACAGACTTCTTCATATGAGGTGACTTTCTTTTTACAGTCTAAATCTCACTTCAGTTCACACCTACCTGGCACAAAACTTCCTGGATGGTTTCAGAAACAACCAAATGGCATTAGGCAGAGCTCAACTCTAATCCCTTACAATGACAACATTACTTCCCCCTGCTCTCTCATGGCTTATGAATAAATCACAATGCCAAGGTCTAATTTCAAATAACCATGCTGGGTTCTACTGCTACCAGTTTTTTAAGTTTTGAAGATATGGTGCCCTTGTCCCTCTCAGGCTGCACTGACCATGAATTCAGGTTGTCTGCAGCTGGTAAACACCACCAGTTGTTCTTGTGTTGCTTCAAGAAACTGGTTTTCAAAGTTGCACTAAAATCTGGCTGATCCTGACACATGAACTGAGTATGTGGCACCTGGACCTCAACTGTGCAGATGAAGTTACTCACAGCCTCCCAGGGTCCTGCAAACTTCTTCTGACTGTTTTTTAAAAAGCTGAAAGTTTACAGCTCCATCTTATCTGTGAACTGTGCATCCATCACTTAAAACTCTGCACATATTCTGCTCACGCAGATTTCAAATGAAGTACCATAAGACAGAATAATTATTTTCTTTTCAACTCCACCTCTTCTTTCCTGCTTATTTTTTTATTAAAACTGACTGCTAAGACACATTTTTTTCTGAATACAAAACTATGGACAAAGAAGCCTTTCATTAACTCAAGAGCTGAGGTAGTCTGTAAAGCAACTGTTTTCTACATTTCTAGAAACACTGAGACGAGTTTTGGCAGGAAGAACCTACTCCCAAAACCAAATATTGGGGGAGGAGCAAGGAAAAATCCCAAACAAGTTCTGCTTTCTTTTTAAGCCACATGCCAGCATATTTTCCCCTCATATGGAATGTTAAGATCCCAAACTTCTCTGTAGGTACACATACTCCTAGTAAATTATCCTGAAAAAGCTTAAACACCATTTTTTCATAAAAGGAGTTCTTGTAAATCCCTTCTCAGACCAATGACAAAAGCTAAAAATCTCCCACTCAGAACTTCTGTAGAACTTTGTAGACAACATTCAAGTTCCAGAAGAAAAGAGTAACCACTTTTTACAAGGATTTTTGAGTTTTTTTTCATGAAGGAAGATAAAGACTCTACTTCAGGTTTATAAACCTCAACTATGAAACTTCTGTCACAATTCAGGTAGCAAAAGCCCAGTAATGACATTGATCTGAACACTTGAAAGGCCCAGATGCACAGAATGAAGCAATGCTTTGGTTTTGCTTTCCATCTAAACTCAGTCACTCATTTCCATCATCAAATTATACAACCAAAATGAAAAGGTTTCTTTAAAAGACCTAAACCATGAGAAGAAATGCATGTGGAATGTGCCAGGTACTGATCTGTCTATGATGCATTTGCTGAGAGAGGAAAATTCACACTGGAGAAAAGGGCCAAGACAAACACTCAGCCTGGCTCATGAACCAAGGGGTTTATTTGTTTTATCAACACCATTTCCATTTAAGTTCCTCTAAGAGAGTTGGTGCATTCTGGAAAAGTCCCCTAAAAATGACTTCAGAGACAATGACTTTTTTTTTTTTTTGCAAGTTGAACAAATTCAACCAAGTGGCAATTATGTTGGAAATGGAATTTGGAAAATACCATGTATCTTGATTTAAGCCTGAAGGTGTTTACAGAAAAACTTGTAGTCTTGAAGATTTGGGAATATTCCTTTCTTTTTTCCTACTTCTTTAAATGTTTACTGACAGTCCACCAACCACACCCCTTCATCTTTCACAACTATAATTAAAATACAGGTAAGACATAACAATCTCCTACTGGTGTAATCACCAAATGTAATTAGTAATGGTTTAATATAACCATAAAATTTTTCTATACAATCTCTATTAACAACTGAGAATTCCAAGATACATATGGTATGTTCTATTTATCAAAATCGTCTGTATCCTATTCAGAGGAAAAGATGAAGGGAAGTTCTAGCCAGGTGGGGGTTGGTCTCTTCTCCCAGGCACTCAGCAATAGGACAAGGGGGCACGGGCTCAAGCTCTGCCAGGGGAAATTGAAGTTGGAGAGCAGAAAAATTCTTTGCAGAGAGAGTAATCAGGCATTGGAATGGGCTGCCCAGAGAGGGGGTGGATTCCCCATCCCTGGAGGTTTTCAAACTGAGCTTGGCCGTGGCCCTGAGTTCCATGATCTGGTAAAGGGAGTGGAGTTGGACCAAGGGTTGGACTTGATGATCTCGGAGGTCTTTTCCAACCCAATCAATTCTACAATTCTATGAAAAAAAAAAACTATTCTGTGACTTCATTAGCTCAGTTGGTTAAAACTTGGTTGTAATAATGCCAAGGTCATGGGTTCAATCCCCTATGTGGGCCATTGACTTGAGTTGGACTCAATGATCCTTGTGGGCCCCTTCCAACTCAGAACAGTCTGTGATTCTGATTCTACTTCAAAAGTTAGAGTGTGACTTTCAAAAGAGTGAGAGGATTATATTTATTTATTTAAACAATGTCTACACCTTCTGTAAACTCTTACCTGCTGCTTGTTGCCTTTCCGTGTTAACATGACAAAGGGCATCGTGTCTGCAGACTCCGACTCTCCCTCCCCACCCCCAAGGGGGGGACCCTTCTTGAGTTGACTTTTGAGGTGCAGAGGAATAGCAACATCCAGCTGATGGACTTTAACAGATTCACCACTCCGTTGCTATCAAATAAAAGCAAAGTCCATAAATGCTGAGATTCTGACACATTCAAGATTTTTCTGGTATATCTTATGAATGTATTTGTTATACTCAAATATTAACCAGATGTGACTTTAAAAAAAAGGGTGATTAAAAGGTTATGTAAATTTAAATGTATCTGCATTTTAAACATATTAAAATACATGAAGCACATTAAAACCTAGGATAAAGTCAGAGGCATTGCATATTATCTGCTGCAGTTATTATTCATTCAGTAACACACATGGCAGCCTGCTGTACATTCACTGGGCAAACAATACAATTAACAGCTATTTTACTAAAAGCCACTTACCCAAACAGGTCAGCTGCAGAGAAAAGGACATTACAAAGGAAAAAAAAGAAGATCCATGTCCTTCATTATGGCAAGCTAAGCATTAATCACTTATTTACTTTAAAGAAAAAACAAACTACAGTTAATTGTGCATCAAATTAGGAAAATAACTATTTCTACCTGGAGATTTTCCAGCATCATTTTATCCAATGCCTGAATGAAGTCCTCATCCTCTGCACAAGGGACATGCTTCAGTCCTCCTCCTTTAATCATTACTTCCTGTTGCAATGGGAAAACACCTTCCATTACATTAGTTTCAGAACTATGAATACTCAGTCTAGAAATTAGTGGGAAAATATCCTTATTGTTTCTGTATCATACATAATCAAAAGGTATAAAAATACCAAATTGTTCAAGAAAGAAGTTTTCAGCCTTGGCTGTTTTCTTGAGAGACATTTCCTGATTTACTGGCCACTCACAATATTCTGACATACTCATATGTATGTGTGTAGATGTGCATGGACACATCCAAATGTGACAACACACCTATTTAACTAAGGTTTCCATTAACTGCAGAAATTTAGATGGTATTTTCAAGACAAAGACTACCCTTCAAGTATTTGGAAAGCACAACATGACAACAGAAATGTTTGATGTTAGTACCCCAAAACACATTGGTCTACAATGTCCATATTTTCTTACTATGTAGCTGCAATTCATGCCTAACCAGATGCACGTGCTATAATTTGCCAATCCCAAATCCATATTTTAGGAATTTTGCACTTCCTGGTTTGTCTCCTCTTCTGTGTGGAGTGTATATAGTTTACCTTGTTGTATCCTATCAGTTTGCTACCACTCCTGGCACTGCAAAACCACTACTTAAGCAACATTTTCCAGGCTAGCTACCTGTGAAAGTGCACAGTCCTGTGAAAACACATTGTAGGAAAGCTGACAGCCTCAATACTTTCAGAAGGTAATATCTAAAGTTTGTAAACATGAAAATAAGGTCTAAAATGTATTTGAAAAAATAACAGGAAGTGTTCTTGCTGCATTTCCCCAGATATTATAAACAGCACTGGCAAAAAACATTCAGTAAAGAAAACCAAAGATGCAGAAGTCAGTTCATTTCTGCACAGCTGCAATACTTACTGTATTCTCCTCATCAGTTTCATTTTCCTTATTGGAGTCTGTAAGATAATCCGTGTTTTCTTCCTCTTCTTCCTCACCTTCTTCTTCTTCATTGTCAGAGCCCTCCTGAAATATTCAATTAATAACTGCTGACTATGGTAAAAAAGGACCACTTGCACCTGGTTCCTCTTACCCATTTTCCACACCTTTCTTATCCTCTCCCCATCCAAACCTGTTCAGTTCAGTTCAGTCCAGTCCTAATAAATCTGTTTGTTATGGTTTTTTATGTTTCAGTCTGAACTCACTGGGCTTTATCTGATAATTTCAAAAATGTACAGCAGAAATCTGGGAGCAGAGGCCAACACAGCAGATGGTTGTGCTGCCACTCAGAGGGAACTCCACAAGCTGGAGGAATGGATTGGGAAGAAGTTCAAAGAAGGGAAATGCAAAGATCTCCAGAGGTCCCTTCCCCATCTCACAACTGTTTGTGATTCTAATGGCACTAATTAGTGGGTAAAAGCACAAACTCAGCCAGACTTCAGGATCTTTAATGCTGAGAGACAGAGATTGAAAAAAGCTTAGTAGCAAACCAACCAACCCAAGCATTTGGAGAAAAAACTGTTTCCTATTTCCTTGATGAACTCCTTTTCTCCCAACACCACCATTATCATGTCAGCTTTGCTGTGTCATAGTGACAAGTTAGAATTTCTAAGTACTTGTCTTTTTTTATTGGCTCTACCACTTTTGATTCAAAATATTATTAGCACAGTAAACAAGGAAGGTTTTTATGCTCCATAAATCTTTTATTTATTCATATTACACAGGCATACTCTGAACACCTGTTATTTTTCCTACCTCACTGCTCTGACATCTAGTCAATACATTTGCTTCCACAACAGATAAAGAAAAGAATCTGAAAGTGGTTTTTTTTCATGCCAAAAAACTGAAGGCATCTGTTTGTTGAGAAGCAACACATACCCTGAGCAAAGTTGTCAGGCTCAAGTTTCTGCTGTAAATTCTCTGGAATAAGCCTCAGACACTGTTTGTTCAGTTTTCCACATACACACAACTGGGATGGGAATATCCTCAAGTACTGACTGGATTGGGCACACCCAAGTTTCACCTACTAACTCTGACTTAGGAGGGCAATGAAAATCTTGATTACTCATCCTTTTTTACATGAAACAGGATAAATTATTAAGTTCACCTCTTCTTCTGGCTCATTTACTTCACTTTCATTTCCAGATTGTTCCTCTGTCTCTGCTCCGCCTTCCTCCTCCTCTTCATCCTCTTCCAGATTTTCTCCTTCTGTAATGGAATCTTTGGAATCTTTGTCATTTACAATTCCTGAAATTTGGAAAAAGAGAAAGACTTAAAACATTAGAACACGTATAACCACTCAAGTTATATATATGTGAAAGATGATTCAAAAGTCCATTGTTACCAAACAATAAAACTTCCCATGGGTCATGATATTCAACTTCTGAATGAACCATTTTCTAGTATTACCTTACTCACAAAGGGTAACAACTCCCTTGCCAGAAAAGGAGGAAAACATCACAGAGAATGTTTAAAATCTCCCAGAGAACAGCACTCAAGAAGCTGTACTGTGTAAACTGCTTTAAAACATCCTCAAACTAAATGTGAACCTTACTGAAACATGCACTGAAACACAAGCACTAAATTACAGATGCTTCACTAAAGCAGAAACCAGAATTCTGACATCAAGCCCCTGCAGTTTCAGCTGTAAGTACTTCCCACTACTGCCCACTGACAGTATTGAAACAACAATTTTCTCAGCCTGCAATAAACCTTTATGGCTCTTTTCTAATGCTCTAAGGCTGTACTTGAAGCTACGTGAATGTGTCTATATGAAACCTTTGTGAGAGCAGAGTCTCTTCCAAAAGTATCCCTTTCTCTGCAGACAGGACTGACAATTCTCACACTGTGGTTTTAGTTGATCTTCCAGTTTTAATTCCTGACTTGCTTGCCACCTCTGTCCCTCAAGATATTTTAGTTTATTCTATGTGTAAGGTATCAAATACATCTTCCCTAAATATCTGCTTTTTTGAGTAAGGTTTCCTTCAATATCACTGATGATGTTTATTAATCCCTTTTCTATGCTATTTCTACAGGAGCAAAAAATAAGTCTTAGCTTTTTTCAGTGTTTCATTGCCCAGTTGAGTCTCAGACACAGATTTCAATCAGAGTGTTTTCTGAAAAAACATTTAAGAATCGATGTCTCTGATGCTGATGCCAGCCTTCCAAGCCAGCAATTTTTCAAGGGATTTACTAAGGAGTCAGTGCAGTTTGCCTGTTTTGGCATTATACCAACTGCACGTAAGGTCAGCGGTTACTGTGCAGTTTTGTGGAGAGCAAATGAACACATCAGGTACGTGCCTTCCTTCAGTTAATGCTTCTTCCTGTCACCATGACCTTCAAAGATGAGAAAGGCAGGTGACAACTGCCCTGAGACCAGTCACAGAGCCCTAACAGAGGAACAGGAACCATCCCACCCCACAGTGATGTTTAACATCAGCATTAAGGAAAGGAACACTTGGAGGGGGGACACAATACCCCCCTTACAGTGGGGCTGTGCTGCTGAAGGGCTTTATTCCTGCCAAACTAAACACAGTAAGGTGTCCCCAACACTTGCTCATGTTCCCTGAACACTCACTGCACTGACTCTGACTCTGCAGTGATGGGGATTCAGAGAACACAAGTTTCCATCATCAGCAGGAAGGAAGTGCTGATATTTCTAAAAAATCACAGTTTATGTAGCTTTTTGTGTCTATCTTCTTGATTATCATTTTGAAAGCATGAAAGCCTGTAATTTAGATCACACCATAAGGAAATTCTGATCTGCATTTCAGTTACTATGTAGGGAATTTCAAGGCATGTCAATTAAGTGAACAGCATATTAAAAAAATAAATCCCTCCTAAAACAGAAGTGGCAACATTTTACATGGTATTATACATAATTCTTCCCAGTGAATTAAAGGATTATTGTTAAAAAATTGAACTTGTCCAAGTAGGTGAAGTGCTATTAAGGCTCTAATTAATGGCCAAAGTGTAAAATTTACATAGAAAAGCTTTTCAAATATGAATATTAGAAAAAAACTCCAATTAACAAATAATGAGGAGAGTAGCATCCAGCATTTAGGAAGAACTGATATGTACCAAAGGTTGAAGGTTAATATGGTAACAGTTTTACATACTCACTAAGAAGTATTTTGTCACATGGGCTGTGCTGCAGCTCAACCTTTTTCTCCTGAAATTGAGAACGTGCTTCCTGCGTTTTTCTGATTAAGTTAATAATCTTCTTCCTCATCACTTGTACCATGTGACTCCATAAACTAATAAATATACACACACACTTCTGCTCTCCAAATACTATTATATTAATAGTACTTATATTAGATTTTTTTAAAAACTTAATTACTTTAGTTACAGAGCTTCTGTATGATCTCTGTGGTGATTAGAAAGATTCAAAGAAGTTGCAAAAATATTTCTATCATGAGAATAAAACAATCATATCCTGAGAACAACAACAGTTATGTATTACCATCATACAAGAGACAATTTTAAGAACTACAGGAATTGTCAAAAATACCTAATTTCCCTTGCACACTTTCTTACCTTACCTAATTTTATCAAGAACTCTCGTTCCAGGTCTTGCACCTGTCTGACAGCTTCTTCCAGAGAATTGCAGAGCTTTATCTTTGGTCTCAGCAGTTCCAGTGTATCACTGATCATATAGTCTATGTCTATAGGGAAAGGGTGGTCTTTTGTCCAAACATCCAGACTTTTTTTCCACCACACATACCGCTGGAATACAAAATATTCCAATCAATTATGTGCACACTAATGTTTATAAACTATTTAACCTAAGAAGTTTCCAATGCCTTGCCCCGTTTGTGCAGTAGAAAATGCAGAAGATTTCACAGCATTACTCTCCTGTTCCACACAACTATTAGACACTTTGGTATCACTGAAAACTGGTAACATGTGATATCACAAACATTAAGAATATGCTCCTTCTATCATAAGCAGTGTTAGAAGTGTGAACACTGAGCTAAAAGGCATCCAAAAGAAAGTGTCTTCTCAGGGTAGATTCTCACTATGAGAGACAAACACTTAACAACCAGGCAGCTTTCAGTGCCTTCCCCATATATTTTCAAGAAAATTAATTCCCCCAAAGGCACATTACAGGGTGAAGCGGGGGGGAAACATCACAAAAAATCTTTAGATTGAAAACAACTTCAAGTGATTTACTCTGTTTGCTTTCTAACAAATTTGCACATACCTCTTACAGTGACATTGTAAAAAATAAGTGCTGATCTTAAGTGAACTTAACAGTACAACCTGAGAACAAAGGTGCTGCAAAATGAAGTATGAGTAACAGAATCTTTACTTAAAAGGTGACATGGTCAAAAGGAAAGCTTGCTGAAATTACAAGGTGTAACAAAAATACCCAACTTCTTCCCTGAAAAGTTTCATTTACATTTAAAGATCATCATTTTACATCTCATATACAGGCAAAGCATACAGATCCTGAAAGTCTGAAATAAGTCATCACCACTTTAATTTTTAATATCCTTCTTTTCATAGAATCATAGAATCGATTGGGTTGGAAAAGACCTCCGAGATCATCAAGTCCAACCCTTGGTCCAACTCCACTCCCTTTACCAGATCATGGCACTCAGTGCCACGGCCAAGCTCAGTTTGAAAATCTCCAGGGATAGTGAATCCACCCCCTCTCTGGGCAGCCCATTCCAATCCCTGAGCACTCTCTCTGGAAAGAAGTTTTTTCTGATCTCCAATTTCCCCTGGCAGAGCTTGAGCCCGTGCCTCCTTGTCCTATTGCTGAGTGCCTGTTTTAGTGTTATTTAGAGAGAAAAGCAGAAATAAAAGGAAAGTAAATGCAGAGTTTTAGCATAAATTCCATGGGTTGAAATTCCCCATCTTCTGAGGAACCCATTCCAGTGTCTAAACACTCTTGTTATGAAATCTTTTCCCCACTTCATGACACCTCCTGAGTCAAAACTTTCCTTGCTGCAAGAGGTGCCCTTTACCTCTCATCCTTTCACTGTGCATGCCTGAGAAGTATCTGGGTCCTCTTTCCCTACAAAAACCATTAGCTGAGGACAGCAACCTAAATAATCTTCTCTTCTCCAGGCTGAGCAAACCCACAGTGTGAGCACTGAGAGCCTCCTGATCATTTTGGTACAGTTCAACTCAACATCACTTTAAAATAAAACTGCTGCCAGACCAACAGGATTCTAAAAATTACAGTGCTAAGAAAAAGGGAAACACGCCCCAGACTGACCTACATGAGCTTGTTGAAGAATTCTATGGAACTATGTAGGATTTGGAATACCTGGAAGTATACAAGGAAGCAATCAAGCTTTCGTTTGCTGGATCCTCTGTCAAAGTACTGCCCACAGGTATCGAGGATAGTGCAGACCAGTCTGATTCGGAAGAGATGCTCTGGAGGGTCCAGGGGGCTGGGACTGCCATCAGGGTTCACCCCAAAGGATGTGAAAGAGTACAGAGTTCTAAAGATCACAGCAGACTCCACCATCCGGTAATTGTAGAGCTCCCCCAAGAACTTGGCACTGCTGATCCGCCGCTGGTTAAACTTGGGTTGATTAACCTTTATCAGAAAAGGACAGCAACATTCACTGGATCATGCAGAGACATTTTTTTAAAATACTAAAAACCCCAACTCAATACACCTTTTACAAACTAAAAAAGCATATAAAAATGGAGATGGTTTCTTAACATAAAAGATGATTATTTATGACTACACAGAAGTAAACATTAAAAAGTAGTTATGAAAGCTGGTTGACTAGTACTTATTATAAAGTTCAAACACATTTAGCACATACTCCATCTTAAATCTGGGATGATTTTTCACGCCCCCATCTTAAATCTGGGATGATTTTTCACGCCCCCATCTTAAATCTGGGATGATTTTTCACGCCCCCATCTTAAATCTGGGATGATTTTTCACGCCCCCATCTTAAATCTGGGATGATTTTTTCACCCCCCATCTTAAATCTGGGATGATTTTTTCACCCCCCATCTTAAATCTGGGATGAATTTTTCACCCCCCATCTTAAATCTGGGATGAATTTTTCACCCCCCATCTTAAATCTGGGATGAATTTTTCACCCCCCATCTTAAATCTGGGATGAATTTTTCACCCCCCATCTTAAATCTGGGATGAATTTTTCACCCCCCATCTTAAATCTGGGATGAATTTTTCACCCCCCATCTTAAATCTGGGATGAATTTTTCACCCCCCATCTTAAATCTGGGATGAATTTTTCACCCCCCATCTTAAATCTGGGATGAATTTTTCACCCCCCATCTTAAATCTGGGATGAATTTTTCACCCCCCATCTTAAATCTGGGATGAATTTTTCACCCCCCATCTTAAATCTGGGATGAATTTTTCACCCCCCATCTTAAATCTGGGATGAATTTTTCACCCCCCATCTTAAATCTGGGATGAATTTTTCACCCCCCATCTTAAATCTGGGATGAATTTTTCACCCCCCATCTTAAATCTGGGATGATTTTTTCACCCCCCATCTTAAATCTGGGATGATTTTTCACGCCCCCATCTTAAATCTGGGATGATTTTTCACCCCCCCATCTTAAATCTGGGATGATTTTTCACCCCCCAGAGAATTCTTGTAATTATAACATCTATTAAAATATGGACCAGTCTCCAGAGTGACTTGAAGTTGCATGAATCTGTCTACACTGTGAAAGAATAAACTGTATGCTTTTACTGTGACAAGGGGGGAAAACAACTGTCCTATTAATCTTGCTAGTTTGGTTTTGTTGGCATCTTTTTTTGAGGAGGGAGATATTAGTTGAAATAAAACTTGACAAAGTAAACAACTGAAGCAGAAAAGTCACACCAGACAGAAAAACAAAATCCAGAGAATCATTTTTTAAGCAAGATTGTTTTGGTTTTCCTTTCAACATAAGTAGATGAGTAGACTCAGCACCAGTGTTGGTTGTTTTTACCTCCATTCCTAGTCGAATATCCTCTAGCACTCCATCCACAACATGAATTCCGACATCTTCCTGGTAAAGGACCAACCCTGCTAAGAGGTTGGCTACACAGTGAATACTATTATATTTCACATTCCAGATGTTGATCATACAGCATATAACATAGTCTTTTACTTCTGCATCCTGCCAAGGTAGTTTGCGCATCTGCCTCAGGACCTAAACCAAATTTTAAGACAAGCTTCACATTTTAGCAGGTAAAATATCAAGATGCTACTTGTCACCCCCCATCTCTCCTAGCTGGGATGAAATCCCTCCAGGCAACTGCAAACAACATTGTTCTCCTTGCCAAGCATCCTCCAGACCTGCAGTAGCTATGCAAGACTTTATGCAGGTAACCCACTGCTCTCCCAGAGCTACTACCCAAGCTGTCCAAGTCTGTTCCAGAATTTCCTTGCTCTAACAGCCTGTATTGAACTGAAGCCTTTTTTCTCTTACTCTCCCAACACAACATACAGAGCACAAAGATTCTCATCTCACTCCCTCCCTCTTTGTTCAGCACTTAATGCTCCAGAGGAAGCAGGTCCCCACCTGAAGCCTCCAAGCATTACAATAAAAGAAACTAAATTATCTTATTCAGGGATACAAAAATTATTCCCTGCAACTGAAGAAACCATAACCCTCCCCAACCCCTTTCAAAGTTACTGCTACAATACTTCCAGTAACAACTGTATGAAAGATTTTGAAAGGATTTACCTTCTCTGTGGTGACCTTGGAGAGGTCCTTGTACAGCAGCTTACGGATATATTCCTGCAAAGGAGGACGCTTTTTCTTCACAGTTTTTTCAGCTGGAGGGGGATTACAGTAGTAATAGGCATTTTCTACCATCGTCACATAGCGTGCATCAAGATGCATTGCTTGTTTTTTCCTCATCATTTGTTCCTGGAAATAAATGCAAATGATCAGTTCAAGATGCTGACACACCACATTTTCGAGCCAAAGGCTTTTACAGTTACATTTGGGATGAAGGGAATGTGAAAGGTTGCAGAAGAGCAAGTTAAAAGCTTGGGTGGAGAGAAGAAAGAACAAAGCATTTATATGCTTCTGTGCTGCTCTTTCCATGGTTGTTTTTCTTTACAATCCCTATTTTTATAATGGTTCACCTGTGGTGAAAAAGGCTTCAGAAAAGCATTTAAAGTTTATCTCAAAATATAAATGTTACTGTTTAGATAAACGGTTAATAAGATTATTAGCAGCTATTTTATTTAACTAAAGTATCTGAAATACTGATGTCTTGACAAGCACAGTAAATCATCATGCAATTCCAGAGAGTTTATTTTGATGGTTTCACATGAATTCCCAAAGGTTTAGGCAATGGCATTTTCCTTATTCCTTGCTCCATTGTTGCTGTTTACCCAAGCAGAACAGACTGTAAGAAAAACAGTACCTACCATAGAGCAGTATTTCAGGAAAAATCAGTCAAGTTACTGCATCAATACTAATTACTGTGCTTCACTGTCAGGATTGTTCTGATTTTCTTGACTAAATACAATGTTTTCTCCATACTTCATTTCAGATATGGAAGTTAAGATTTATTTAGTGAGTTTAAAAAATTTCTTTTACCTAAAAATTCTGTACTAAAGTAGCAGTTCTAAGCTGTTGGCTTTTACAGTTAAAGATGAGGATGAGTTTAACTCCATTATTAAATACTTTTTTATATGCATCTGTGCATTTAGTTGCATATATACACACACACACACACACATATGTGTGTGTGTGAATTCTTCAAGTTGCATTAAATTTTTATGTACATCCTAATAGTCCATATATTCTAAATCATTCTATGGTGGTTCACCAGGAAAAAAAACTGCACTAGTTGGACTTTAGTATTTACTAGGGGTTGGCTACACAGTAATTTAGAGCTTCAGATAGATAAACAAAATCAACATGTTAATGTTGTTTTATCCCCACACACAACTGTCAGATACATTCATGCAGTCCAGTAAATAACCAAGAATTTAAACCTTCCTGAATTATTGGTGAAGAAGCACAGTATTTAGTGCTGGTGGACTTTCCACTAAACTTGAGTAATTTTTCCAGTCTCTTAAAAGGCAGTGGTTCAGTTCCACTGAAAGGTCAACAAAAGGTCCTTAACCCTGAGTTTCAGCTGCTAATTCAGTGAGGAAGAGCAGTTTGTGTAACTTGGTAACCCAACTAATAATGTCACTTTCCTCCTGGATTTTAGTCATCCATCACCATGAAGGTCTTGCTCTGACACCAACCCTGAGGCACTTCGTTTCTGACCTTTTCCATGACACAAATGGCCTCTCCTTTGATTCCTTAACTGGGACTGTTTCTTTCCAAATGGGAAACTTCTGTCAAGTAGCAGCACATTTTCCTACGAGTGCTTGAAGAGATGCACAGCACTCAACAATTGAGCACATAAACTGGTTTATGTGGGGAAAACCCACTTACAGTAGAAGGTTCCAAAACCTCACAGTGTCATACATGTTACTGTTACCTTTGAAAAATTTTCACCTTTTCTATATGGACCAGGAGAAAATACATCTTTTCTGCCTTAGTGGCATTTATCATGTTTTACCATAAACTGAGAAGTGAAGTGGGGCAAAGTGAAAGAGAGCAGAAAATGGAAGACGGGCTTGCAAGTAAAAATTTAAAAACCTGAACCTATATAATTTGTGTATTTTCCTGTTATAAAAAGCTGGACATTATATTGCAAATAAAAGGTTATAATGAAAAAAATTCTTCTCAGGAGAAACAATATGCACCACCCCAATCCCTGTTGTTCTAACACTTCAAAAATCAAAATGTTTACTTTCTTGGAAGCACATCATTGTTACAGTGAATTAAGACAGTCTAAATTAACTGCATTTACTTTGTCACAGCCTCTGCCTGTACAAACAACATCTCCCACAGGTCCAACCCCATCTATAAAAGGAGCCACCTCAAGAAAAAAAGCCATCATGTAGCTCAAGTTCTGTGTATTTATACACACAAATGATCTGGGTCTAAAGCTTAAGAGAATTGTTTAAGCTGAATGATTAAAAATGCATCAGGAGGCTTTTAATACCAAAACTTCAAATATCCTTTTAAAAAGACCACAATAGCATAATACAAGATTTTGCCACTTCAACATGATGATGTTACAGAAACAGATCAAGATAAAGCTGATCTTCCTTCAAGGCTCCAACTTAAAGAATCCAATTCAAATATCCTAAAGCCAGGTTAGTTTTATGTTAATACTTTAAATTACATAAAGGACACTGAATTTAAAAGATTTGCCAAGAAGAACAATTAATAGAAATAAACATTGTCCTAATAAAAGAAGAATCTCTAAATAATTTGCAAAACATGCAGTAGTTCCACAAAACCAGGGTATGATTATTAAGTGTTTCTCCAGACTAAGTCCCTTAGCATCTCTAAGTTTGCAACACTCTTACAGAACACTTTACTTCTCAGTAATTAATTTTCCCTTAATTACTTTTAAAATCCATTCTTAACTGTGACTTTCTTCCATACCAGGACAAAGCAATATTGTCTTTAATAGGGGACAAGCAGCCTGTTTGGAACCTTATTACATAATACATCGTCAGCAGTAAAGATTAAGACCTATAATTATTTGGAGGATCAACAGGCCTTAAATCTACACATAAGAGTCATTGAGAAGATCAGCTTTACATCTGCTTAGATTTTTACCACAAGATTGTAATTAGCTGGCTTGGGGAGTAATCTTTTGCACAGTTCACACTAACTGGTACCATAAGACTATGATCCAATTTGCATAAGACTGTTTAAGTCAAAATTAATCTCTATATTTAGGGGAATGTTAGAAGATGCAGCTATTAAGATGGTTGCAGAATAGGAATCTATTCAGCCTGTTCTACATCTTAATCTACAGATATTGCAAACTTATTTGCCACCTCCCTCTTCTGCTGGTTCCTCAGTGCACGAGAAAAGGCTGTTGATCTGAAATCCTGCGAGGCTTTGAGCCCCAGTTATTCAAACAGCGTTTGTGGTTTGTCTTGCACATCACAGCTAAGCCATGTTCAGCATTCATCCAGCAGATTCCAGCAATCCAGCCAACAAGCAGCATTTTTGTAGGGCATAACACTAAAAGCAGTGAGTTACAAAAAGCAGCTCTGGTAATAAGTATTTAATTTTTTTCCCTGGCTTCTGAAATTTTCATGAACTATCAAAAAATGACAGCAACAAGCAAAATGTCTTTTAAAGATAATGGAACAGTGTTTTCAGGGGGAAAATACTTGATTATGGAAAGGAATGTATTTAACAATAAAACACATCAGCTGGCAAACCTTTAGAAAATTGAGATTCAAACCTTTCAAGACACAAAGAACATTGCTACTAAAAGCATGAGCCAAGAACTTGCAGTTAATTTGCCCATCTCTCATCTTGTGACTGCACCACCCCAGCAGATGTTGTGACATTTAAAGAGGTTCAGAGAGAAACAGTATTTTGTGAAAAAGAAATTGTACAATCTACCCAAGTATGTAACTGTTTCTCCATTAACTACACCATGAGAGGAGAGGCTACAGGTTCAAGAGAAAGCGAACTCATCTTTAAACGAATTCTTCAGCCATGTTTGATTCAGTCTCTTGCCTTGGACACAGTTTTAGGATTGTCCCTCAAGCCAGTGAACACATTATTCAGGGCTCAAATCCATTGAAAAAGATCCAAAGCCAATTCCTGATATTTTTAACTCTCTGCCACTACTCATCTACACTTACAGATCCCAGTTCTACTCTTACCTTAATTCCCAACCTCTATTTCAAAAACTGCTTCCTATTGTGTCTTAATAAACTTTTTCTCCAAATTTAGAACCCCAGATCATTACACATGGCATGGAAACCACCTCTTTCACAACTGTCTTTACCTCCAGTTGAAGTCACATCTGGTTTTCCTCTCCAATAGAATTTCAGGCATGTTCAGGTACAGCTACTGTCTTCTTTCAACTTTATCCCCTGGTTTTGCCCTACCTCTGAATTATTTGTAGTTTAAAAGCAATAGCTTTTTGCTTCAGAAACTTAATTAATTTTTCATATTTTCTTCCAAGTCATGAATGGGTTTATAGGTCAACTGGAGTTCTCCAGAACATTCTCCAAAAGCAGTAACTGCTTTAAGTCAGTGCCTTTCACCCTCCTCCATAGGACAACAGGCCTTCTCTTACCAAAAGGACGCTGGTTCTCAAGTGAGACTCTGGGGATCTGAAGAGGAATCTTCCACAGGTTTCCAGCAGGGTACATGCCATTTCAATATGGTGATGAGAGAAGTCTGACAGAAGCATCTGGTATGTATTTATATAAAAACACAGCTTGTTAAACATCTTTTTCAACTGCAGAAAACATGAAGTTTTATCTACCAGACTGTACACGACTGTGCTGTTCCAAACTCTTTATGAAAAAATGCAGATTTCACTGATCAGATTAGTCTTATAAGACCAGTCTATAGGCCCCAAATTCAGGCTCCAGAAAAGGGAAAGACAAGCATAAAAGGACTACAATATTGAAACAAACACACAGACTCTCCCATATCTCTTTCAATCTGGGCATATCTTAAGATTCCTGCTGCTAAGACTGGAGAATCCCCAAATAATAAAGCACAATGACACAGTAACCTTAGAGCACAATCAATTTAAATGTTTTAAGTTAAATAATAACTATAAATTAATAAATCTTTGTATTTAACAATATCTTATAGATGAGAGAAGAGAAATTATGATTACAATGTTTTAAGAATTCAGCTTTGAATTAACAGAAACTATTGACAGAAAGTGATCTTAAGTGGTGAGTCTTCAAATACCTTTTATTAAACCCATCTTTATTGTTTAAAACCCATTTTTTAATTCAGGACCTGGCATCCAAGATAGGCTTGAATGTTTATCAGCATGCAAAGTGAGATGATGTGCTTAGAGATTAATGCTTTCCAAAGACTCGTTTTGTTCCTCAACAAACAAAAGCTCCTGCTATAATGCCATAAAAACTCCTCCTTGCATCACTGAAAAGGTTTTTTCCTCTAATCCCTCCCCTTTACTGTTACTTTTTCTGCAAAAACATTAATTGAAATCAACATAATTAAAGTTTTGCAATGCATAGCAGATTAACAAGTAGCAATGTCTGCCATAACAAAGAACACTATTAGCAGTTTGTGTCCAAAGGTGGGAATTTATTTTAATATATCCCTATCATTAGAAAAATTAAAACATTTTAACTTCTGTAAGAGCTATAAAGGTCTCATACACAGTAACAACAGACATCAGGGTTTAAAACACTGTATGCAATGAACTCAGAAAACATCAGCAACAGGTAAATGAAGGGGAACAGGATGCAGGAGCACAGGAGTGTCACAACACCAACCTTTAAACAGTGGAGAGTATCATTTTTGGAGAACATCTTAAACTTGGTAAGCTCCCCAATAAACCTCACAGTTTTGTTCTTTGTTTCAATGTTGATCTGGTCCTTTTTTTTTACCTAAAAAATAAAAAAATACTGAATTCAGGTCCTCAGACATACCCATCTCTTCTGAACTACTTTGACCTGAACACGCATGAGCAGCTTGGGAACTCCACAGTGTTTGATATTGGTTTCCTCCCACGCCCCAAAACAACTAATTCCTCCAACACTCCCACAGTTACAGACACCTCCCTCCTTTGCCACAGGGCAGAAGTGTTTAAGTATTCCAGATTCTGTATTTTCAGAATCAGTGAGAAGCCTCTACATGAACAAGATCACTTGTACAGTCCTCAAGGAAATGTTAAACATTGATGGCTTTTTCAAGTCAGATTTAATATTGTGCAGATTCTTCTTTTTTTTTTTAAATTACTGACATCCAACATAATTTTACTAAGAAAGCACAAATATTTATCTATGTCTAACATCATCCATAAAATAAAAATTTGTATTTCCCCAAGAGAAAGAGGTTTTTTAAAGAATAGTTAAAAATCACATAGTTAAGATTCAAGTAAATCTGGCAATTCATACACGTTTTTAATGTCAATGTTAGAAAAAAAATTGAATTTGTGCCATAGAACTCAGAAAATGGTGAAGAAATCACTGTGCACCATAACCAGTTTGAGTTCAAACTCAAAATGCACACAAAAAAAGTGAAAGAAACAACACTGAAAAATACAATTGAGAGAAATAATAATTTTGATTGATGAAAATTGTAAAAAGTAATTTGAATATTTTCATCAAAGGATGACTTATCAGATTGGTTAATCTGTATTCAAAGAACTGAACCACCAGAACATACATGGAATCTGAAATCCCCTTTCAGCATGGAGCAGAGATCCTCTGCTACATCAGACATACAGGGATGCAAAGTGGCAACCAGCCTTGCATAAAACGGCAGCAAATCCAACCTGCAAACAGAGGAGAGGATAAAACAGACAATTAATTTATAGACAAAAATGCATTTGTGTCTACAAACAGGGGAACCATCTTAATTGTGAGCAGAATGAATGTGCATATACTGACAGAACCACACACAGACAAGTTTTTGGGCTCACTTCAGGTTGCAGTAAAATTTAAAAACAACAATGCAGAAGGTGAAATACCATGTCCTGTTGGAATCCTTCAGAGTTAATTTCCTTTTGGAACTACTGCCTTAGGTAAAATGCCAAATACCATCCTAGCTACAAAATTTGACCTTCAATAAATTACCAGACGCAAACAAAATTCAGACCCACCTCAACAGGTGAAACAAAAAAATCCTTACAGACAACTCCACTGGTTAGTGAAGGGTTTTAACTTTTTTTTTGTAGCAGCAGACATAGCCAGGAAGGCAGGAACACCTTTGGTTTTAAGGTGGCAAACTTCTAAATTAAAGTAGTGGCTATTACATGAAACAAAGCTCAGCAGATGTGATGTGGCCACCCTCCTCCCAAAACCTCAGTCAGTACTCCCACAAATGGTAACATTTCCAAGTTTTCTGTAGAACTCCCCTTACTTTCCTCTCTCTTCCCTTGATTACAGGCCTTCATACCCATTTCCTTTGCACATTTATGCAACCCAGCTGTATGCATCCATCACTTCCTACTGCAGAGAAACCCACTGCACTCTGAGGTCTCAGAGTATCATTTAACAAGCTGAAGGAAGTATTTTTGGTTTATTTTCAGCTTGTTAAGTTAATGCAGTAAATAGATGAACTGTAAAACAAGCGTAAGTTTTTAAGTGGACAGAAACATCCTACATTTTCATGCTTCAAGTAAGAAATTGCCTGTAAGGGAAAAATGGATCTTGAGTTTACTCTTTATGAAGGATTAAGGTTTTTCCCTACTGCTAAGGAAAAGAAAATGAAAAGAAAAAAAATGCTGACAAAAAAATTCCAGAAGCACAGTCGATACACAGAGCTTGTCCTGGCACAAAGTAAGGCTGGAAAAGCATCACAATCAAACCCCCAAAACAAAGCATCCATGACTGCCTCGCTGCTCCTTTCTATGTCACTAGTCACATTTCCAAGATCTTTTAAGATGCAGTTGCAGAAAAAGAGATAATTATGTATTAAACTGGAGCTTAGAAGCATCAGAACATAGTCCCTGAAAGAGGCACAGCTGAGCAGCCTCCTGTTAACACACACAACTCCTGGTGAAACATTGCAGCTGCCTCAGTTACCTATTTAACCATTTTTATCTCTTTTGTTAATCAATAACTGAAGCAGTGTTTACATNAATTACTACCATGTTATTAAGCATTTAGTCATTAACTCTTGGAGAAGTGAAAGTCTCATTACTTCACACACATGGACAAAAGTCAAACTAAACAAGGACTGTGGCTGAACTGAGGGGGTGTATTCGAACTGAGGGGGTTTCTGTATGGCATCTCTTTTAAGACAAACACCAGAAAGTTTTATTCTGGTCTGAACAAGTACCTGCCTGCTGAGAGCTAATAATTTCATCTCTGTAAACTGAACATACCCAGGGGAAAATTGAAGTCTTAGCGCACATTGTTGTTATTCCCCCACAGGATACAAAAGGTCTCTTCATGTCCAACCATACCAAGACTGGGCATTTCGAAATAGGTGAAATGTAATAAGGAAAAGCCTTGGGTCAATTACTCTGAAATTGGCAATCAGAGATTGAATCCCTTCCCTCTCAGAGGAGACAGAAATGTGTGTCCAGCAGTGGGGACGTTGCAGTATCAGTGGCACCATCTACTGGTACCTGCAGTGCTTTGTTTTCTCCAAAAGCATTTCTTCCTCTTGAGAAGAGGGGAACAAACCAGGGAGAAAAACACAGCAGTGTCTTCTCTTCCTGCTCTTGTACATTATGAAGCAAGATCTGACACTGAGGATGAGTGAGTTACTTTCTGAAATTCATGTAAAGCCCCCTGAATTTATACCACCAGAGTGAAAAACCACTATTTAAACAACACACACCAAGACTTCTCCCAGGCACTCAGCAATAGGACAAGGGGGCATGGGGGGCTCAAGCTCTGCCAGGAGAAATTGAAGTTGGAGAGCAGAAAAAAATTCTTTCCAGAGAGAGTGCTCAGGCATTGGAATGGGCTGCCCAGAGAGGGGGTGGATTCACCATCCCTGGAGGTTTTTAAATGCAGATTGGACATGGCACTGAGTGCCATGATCTGGTAAATGGACTGGAGTTGGACCAAGGGTTGGACCTGATGATCTCGGAGGTCTTTTCCAACCCAATCGATTCTATGATTCTATGATTAAAGTCCCAATAGCAACCTCTCTACAGCAGATGCATCCAAAATGTTATACCCAGGAGGAGTGAAGGAATGTTTGGTACAGTTCCTAATTTCTGGGATTCTCAGACAAAGCTCCAAGAATGAAACACTGGAGCAGGAACTGCTGCTCACCAGCACGATCATCATCCTGATACAAGCAGTGTACTCACAGGGCCTGAACAGGGACAAAGTGCCACCCACACTGGGTGCCATCCTGGGAAGAGGATGCTGTGGAACAGGAATGCTGCCAGAGAAGCATTTTCCTTTCTCTGCCTTGGCATAAACTCCTTGATCTCCAGCATATCCCTTGCTTTTATCCTCAACTTAGGCCAGTGAGACACCGGTAAGTCAAGTTCAACTGGACAAATAGGACTTTCTCAAGATAAAGAAGGAGATACACAGCAGGTTTACAATTTGGGAGTTAAAATGTGCAGAACTATTTAACCCTTGAGATGCACCTAACTTCTGAATTCAGAACCACCAACAGCAACACTGAAAATTTCCATAGGAACAAATGATTATCTTGCTTAGCAAACTTGAAACTTTCACAGATCACCACAGATGGGAAAGGCAACAAGTATCAGAAGCCACAACGGCCCCTCTTTACTGCTTAGCATCTGTCTAGAATAGTTCAGAATTTAAGGCTTAAAAAGAGATTTCAAACTTCTCTCACTAAAGTAAAAAAAAAAAATCAACAAAATTGTAGTATGCGGTTAAGCCTAAATAATTATGTGCATCTGTACAGGAAGACAATTCAGTGAGATAGCAAAGAATCACACATAAAAGCCCTAAGGCTGTGAGCAGTATGGGTTAAGTTACTCCCTGCAGTCCTGAATTAAAAGGCTAGTATTTAATTTTAAATCAATCCTCCAATGTAAATCTGAAAGCCACATGGATGCTACCATTGAGAAATCTTTTTAAAAGGCTTTCTGTTCTGTTGGCTTGGAGGTTTGAATTGCAGCTGAAAATGTAAATGCAACCCATTCACCACTATTCAAGACAGAAGGGCAAAGATGGTGTATACTAACACTGATCTACAGTGAGTTGAGGAAGAAATGGCCTTTTTTATCAAATTAAGTTTTCTGCCTTGAAGAATCCTGATTTGTCCCAATCTAAGCAGCCCTAGTGGGAGCAGGAAAGCTCCCTGGAAACACCACATAATGACTTGGACTTCAGTGTCTGCATTGCTCCTCAAACACGAAACCACTTTTACACTTTCTTGGTAAAAGTATCATGTCTGCACATTTCCCAGAAGTGATCTCAAGGGAAGAAACGGAATTCATTCTGTTATTGAAATACCTCATTATGGCTGCCAACAAAACAGCTAGACTTAGACAGCATATCTAATGCACTTGGAAACTCAATGCTTTTGGAAACTGTACTGCTT
This sequence comes from Sakesphorus luctuosus, assembly GCA_013396695.1. NCBI lineage: Eukaryota > Metazoa > Chordata > Aves > Passeriformes > Thamnophilidae > Sakesphorus > Sakesphorus luctuosus. Next base: position 840,327 of record VWZD01008796.1, read on the forward strand.
TATCTGCGCCCTACAAGGACAATGTTCCTCTGAACCTTTCACAAAAAACCCTCCTCCAACCATAACAAGCTTTCTTCTCCCATGGGGAGATACTGTAGAAACACCTGGAATTAGTCACAACTAGTAGGGAACAACAATAATGGAAAGACAAGACATGTCCCTATGGCTCAGTGAGGAGGCCCCCAGAGCACAACCACTGCCAATGCACACGGAGCCTCCCAGGAGGGTGCCACAGAACGCAGGGAATCTGCTACAGCAAAAAGGGCCATCAATGTTGATTTCAACACAGACAGCGGAACTGCTCCTTTACCAACTCCAGTAGTACAGTAACGGAAATATTAGGATAGATTGTCCTTTCAAATCCTCTGCATCTATGGGCAGTTCAGCTGCTATTTACATTGCTTGTGGTTCAGAACAAGCAGCTCAGTCAACATCCTGTTTCTCCTGCTAAGTAGCCCAGACACTGGATCACCAATGCAGGCAAAAGAACAGGCAGATGCACACAACTGAACTTCAGATCTTGCAGTTGGAAGCTGGAGTATTCATCAGTATCCAGTGGGTCTCACAGCAGACAGAAGGAAAAGGTATAAAAAAGGAATTGCACATGGAATGTTAATGCTTCCCAACTATTAGAGACCAGAACTGCCACAAAGCAGCAGCTCCTCAAGCCAACCCCACCATCTGTTCTCATCTACTGACCTCCCACAGAAAGGTTAATCTTTTGATATTACTATTTTTAAAAGAAATTTGTAGCATAATGGAACTACCACAGGGAAGACAACAAATCAGTGGCAATGCAGATCCCACACAGGTTTCTGGGAACATAACTGTGTTCATAGTACAGCCTGATTGAAGACAATTTTGAATAGCACAATATATTAGGAATTTACCTTTTGCTTTCATGGCATCTGTGAAATCACACTGCTGAATTTACAAGCCACCATGGTATTCTTGTTTGAAAGTACCTCCTTTTGCTGTGCACAATGCCTACAAGTCCCTCCATGTCATTGTCACCCAGCACACTTCAGCAGATTATGCAAAGATAACACTGGATTTTCAAAGAGGTTCCATGAGTTAATGTTCAGTTTGAGCAATCTGGAATTTACAGCCCCAGGAGGAAACACAGGGCAGTGGCACAAACACTGCTGGATGGTCACAGGACAGCCAACAACCCACTTCCATTTCTAAACGTGGAAAATTCTCTGTTATGGTGGAGCTGAAGACAAAAGTTTGAGTTGATCCTGCTGAGTTACATTGTTGTAGATATTCTAGGCTGTGAAAAAGAAGTTCCTTCACACATCCTGTTTTGATGCATTTCATGAACACCAGAGGGTGACAAACAGAAACTCTAGTTCTGCAACTCACTGTGGGGCTGAAGAGCCCCTTTCTACATCTAACACAGAAGATATTCAACTGCCTGTCTCCTGTATCAGTAATTCATAATTCAGGCACAATCAGGTCCCTATCAAAGTCTCCTAAGACTGAGGTGTCAAAACCGTAACTTTTAGAGATAAGAATACAGAAGAAAATGAAAGATTCCATGCACTTCTAATTACAAACCCCAGCTTGAATGTAGAGTCAGGTTAAGGGCTCCAGTCAGCAAACAAACCATTGGTTTGCATACAGCTAAGGGTTATTAGCACAGCAGATGCTGATTACAGATGGATGCAGAAACAGGCTCAAATTAAGGTTGAAAACATAGTGTTAGGCATGATTAAATGTAAGGAAGACCAAACACCAAAGTGTCTTTATTCAGAGCAGTAGTCAACATGTGTTCAGACAAAACAGACACTCAAGGTATGTTTTTTCCCCCCAGGGTTAAAAGGGAAGGGAACCAAAGCAGTGTGAACTCCAACAGGAATTCCAAGATGATCCTTAAACACTTTAAACTAAAAGCAGCATCAAAACATCTTATCCTGGAAGCAGGGCAAGGTGGGGCAAGAAAAGTGACTTCCTCATAATTTCAGCTATTTAAGGTACAAGTTTATCAGAGAACAGGTAACTCTACCAAGGGATTCAATGTTTTAATATTTCCAACCATTTTTGGAAGCAAGGCTCTTCCTGTAAGTGCAGAAAACCGACTTACACAAAGAGAGACAAGGAGAAACAGCAAAAAAAAATCTACATAGACAGATGTACATGGACAAAAGAGGCTCAACATGGGCTGGCCTAGAACTGCCTGTTCCAGAAGAAACAAGGCTACTATAAAAGCTGTGTACTGTATCAGAATTAACATATCACAAGAAATCCTCCTTCCTAAAGGAAATGCTCCTCCCTAAAGAGCACACTGTACTCTCCACTCTCCACAGGTTGTTACATTGAAGAGTGCAAGTTACCCTGAATGAAATACATTCTATTTTGTAGAATGTAGGTTTTGCTGTTGTTCTCTTGGTTAAAACTGATGAAATGATCTCCTACAAACACCAAGTACCAGAGAAAAAAAGAAATTAATTATTCAAAACTAACTTTTGGCCAAATAATGTGGTGACCTGCTTGATCATTGATACTAAATATTTCCTTGGTGCTCCAGGATAAGCCATTCCAGAAGTGCACATCAGGACTAAACAAGTGCAACTTAGGATATATACTGGTTTTAAAAAATCCATACATAAGTTAAATAATGAATGGGTGGATCCAGCTCGTTCCCCTTCAGTTCTTACCTTTGTCTAGGAACTATGAAAAGTGCTCGTACAAGTTTCCTTCTGTTGGCTTTTGTATTCATATTCATGCAGAAATCCATTGCTGCCTATAAAGAGAAAAGTCAATGCAGTACTTCACTACCTTTAATGCAGTGAGGTTTATTTAAAGCAATGGAAAATGCTTTTCAAAGGTGGCTTTTACAGAGCTATTCCTACCACATGTAGCTGCTTTAAAAACAACCATAAAGAAACATCTTCAGTTTTATGTGGAACTGGCATAGTTAGAAAACAAAGAATACAGATTGATTAAAAATTAATTCAGCTATTGCCAGACTCTTCAAAGCTTCAGATCCTTAATTCCAATCTATCTGATCCAGCATTATGGCTTTTAAGAGTGGAAAAACTTAAAACTGTGACTGTACCTTGTCTATGAGGTCTCTGTTGACACAATTTGGGAGCTGCTGAAGAAAAGCATCTACTATCAATTTTAAATGAGATCCAGTACTTGCTTCTTCATCCTCTTGTTCTAACGGAATGAGATAAACAAGCAGCAGACATTGTTAAGCCATGAGATATAAGGGTTTACCATCACATTCCCCACCCACAGTGCATTTGTAATGGTTAGTTGCTAAATATTCACCCACAGATTCAAAATTGTAAGGTGAACGCAAAATTCTGACATCAACTACAAAGACCTCACCAGACCAATTCCCTTACAGTCACCTTCTAATTGCAAAACTTTTGGTGTGCTTCAGAAATTTTCCAGATTTTATTAAGTCCTAGACAAGAGTTTAGTTTGCTCTAAAACACAAGGAGTTGTAACATCAACACTTGAAAAGAACCCCTTCTTGACAAAAGCAACACAAAAGCACATTGCTCTTGAGCAAGGGGCCTGTTGAAGTTTGGTTTTAGTTCACTTTGAGGATGCTCAGCATAACAAGGATACCTGGGAGGTATCTGAAAGGAAAATGCAGACAGACAGAATGCACAGAGGAGCATATGGTGGTGGGGTGGAAATCACCTGCAGGTGAACTACCAAACACCCACCATCTGGTGAAGTCACTCTGTATTTACAAGCTACAAACTAAGACAAACTCTTATCCTGGAAGACTCCAGTTCCTTTTTAAGTCACTGCAAGGGATAGAAAACAGAGAAGTTACACTGCAGGACTTTTCCCCTTGTTTTGGGGGACAGGGGTTGAGCTTGGGCAGCAAAACACTAAGCACTGCTGTAAGGAACACTGCCAGCTCTGCAGCCACCCAGTCCTGAAGGTGCCAGAGCCCAAAGCAGCCATCATCCCCTCCTCTCTTGCACGGGCAACTCCAAGTCAGAAGAACAAGAGACCAGAGTTTATTATGGAAGGAGTAAAAAGAAGAAAAGGACGATGTTCCAGGCACTCAGACAAAAGAGGTCCATGAAGTTTTAAATGTTTAATTGAACGCTGACTCTCTCATCACCCATATACTCAGAGTTCACTAACATGCAATAGCCCAAACACAGCAATTTGTAGATCTTGGTTTAATGCTTTTTCCCATTTAAATATTTATAGCTACACCTTCCTGTCTCCTTCCTTTTCCCTTACAGCAATTAGTTGTCTCATCTCAGTCTCCTTTGGAAACTGACTCAACACCCTTTAAATTAAAAAAACAAATCTCTGATAATTCAGTCACTTTTCAAGACATTCTTTCAAGAAGCTCTGCATGATTTCAACATTCCCCAAATATCTCTCATCTTTCACTGGTCCTCTCCTCCACTGGAGGACTACAGAGATTCTCACATTGTATTTTCTCATCACAGTATGCGGATCCTTTACAAGTGGAAAGGTCCTTTTGCAGTACCTAAAGCAAGTCTGGGACTTGAGATGGAAAATTAATGCTCAACCCAAGACACTAGCAAATATTTTATTATTGCTCTAAGCATTTAGTGAGAAAAATCATTTATACACTGAAGTCTGTGAACTTCTTTGTAGTCACTTTTCAGGCAATTGCAGCATGTTTGATTATTTTTAAAAGCTGTATGAAGTAATCAGTAACTTCTACATAAACCTCTTTGTAATACTTTTCAGTTGTATCTGAATGACTTGATACAAAAATATTCTTTACCACAATCCCAGCAGTTTCTCATTACCAGCTTCATAAATAAATAAAAAGCCCAAGCAGTCATTCTCCCTGAATGCACTCTACAAATCTAAAAACTAAATACTATAAAGCTCAAAAAAATAAATCAGGAAGAAAAAGAATTCTTAAAACCGATCTTTTTTACCTTGCTCATCAAGAAGCTTCTTTGTAAGATCTTCAGCCTCATCTCCACAGTCCAACTCCAGTGGATCATCATTAATATCCAGGTTCTCCAGCTCCAACTCCAGATCCTCACTCCCAGGTGCTTCCTTATTATCTTTGGCATCTTTTGAATCTATTTAAAAGTTAAGCAGAAACAGTATGTTGTTAAATATACACAGCAATGAAAAGAATACAATAGGAATCATACTGTTAAACCTACACCTCTTTACTGTCTTAATCTTATAAGAAAGAAATGGGGCAAAGAATATCTCCCTCCAGAGACTAAGCAGTCTCCTCTGTTGGGTGTCAGTGCTTTGATACCCCTCACACAGCTTTGCCCACCCATAGAAAGCTGCAAACATTTCCCTGCTGTTTCCCTGTTTCTGTTAAGGATTGCCAGGCCAGCACATCAGAAGTGCACACAAAGAAATCACATTTCTCAGCTATTTTTCCAGCTGTTTTGAGAAATATCTGAAGAGAGATTCCAGTCTCCCTGGACAAGCTGCTCCAATGGTTAAAGATCCTCACAAGGAAATCTCACAACTATCCAAATGTGCATCTTCTGTTACACTTTGAGGAGTGATGCTGAATTTTTATCCCATTCTAACTAAAGACAACTACAGCCAATGCCTGGCTCTGAACACAGGGCTGAGTCAGAAGAACCATCCAGACCTTTTAATCTACTGGAATTTTATACCAAGAAAGTAATCTCTCCTATTAACAGTTTAGAAAAAAATAACAGTGGAAAAAATAAGCACTACCATCTCTTACAGAAGGAAAACTCTCATGTTTCTCTCAGAAAAGTTGGGACTTACCCACACTGATTAATCTCCAATTATTTTACATTTACAATTATATCAATATTAAAAAGTATTTTCTTTTTTCTTCCTTAAATACTATACTCAGATATAATCCCTATCCCACATAGTTTATTCCCTAAAAATTCATCCAAGTTGGGGTACTGCCCAGATCGCCACAAATTATTTCTTTAGAGACTCATCACTCCCATCAAATTTGTACAGCTGTGGGAAAAGAGATGTTAAAATAAATACTCATCTAATCATCCTACCTCTTGATTCATCTTTGCTGGAGTCCTTGCTCTGAGAATATTTTTCATTATCTTTAAACAAAATTGCTGGCACAAAAGCCTTCAAGTCAATGAGATTCTCATAGAAGTTTCTAGCATCTTCATCCTCCCAGATCCCTGCCTCCAGGTCATACTCTCCAGGCTTTCCTGGTGTGAAAATATCAATACCAGGGCCATGTTCTGCAAAAAGAGAAAACAAAGGAAAATTATTTACACAAATTTATGATCTCCTTAAAGATTTTAGAAATGTTGATCTGTTTATTACTACCACTGTTTTCACCTAAATATTGCAATATATACTTTAACGTGTTTTTGACAATTTCATCTTAAAATTAGATATGTCAAGAAGCTACCTTAAAATTGTAAATTTGATTTTGATTGAAAATACAGACAGTATAAGAGTGAAAGCCAAATCAAGTAAAATCAAGCAGCACAAGTGGTAGTAGAAAGGAAGGTTATAACAGACTTTAATGACATTAGCATTGAAAGTAATCGCTTTGAGTATGATGAACTGCTACCCCACTGAATTTTAAGAATGAAGTTTAGAAAGAATAGTTTTCAATTTGAGAAATACAACTCTTTTAAGCTCAAGATGTTTTCAGGCAAAAGATACACCCATGATTTCAACAACATCTCAATTAATCTCAAATTTTGAAGGCACTGAACAGCCGTGTCAGCTAAAGCTGCACCTCTGCTCAGCAGGTCAGACAGACACACCTGGTGCCTTCTCTGCCTTAACACTGTTCCTGCCCATAGCATCGTGACTCAAAAGACACTTCAAACCTATTTTTGAACAATATCAGCTTTTAAAACTCTTAACACTTTTTAAATATTAAAACTGCATGACATTGAATGGAAAAGATGAGGTTAAAAACATTTTTAATTTTCCATTTATTACTATTTTACCTGAAACAAATCTAAAGAGATATTATTTAAGCCACCATAACTACGGAGCATATACAACAGTTATGGTCACATGCTAGGCTTAATTACTTTAATTAAAACCCCAAAGTATTATGCATTCACTGCTACCCCTCAGGGGGAAAGCCTCAATGACACAAAGCCAGTAGAAACACATCAGGGAGAGGGTTTGATGAGTGTTCCCCCCATCCAAGCCGAGCCCAGCTCTGTTTGCTCGCTCCAGAACATGGCTCACCCTCGGGCGTTGGTTTCTCCTGAGGAAGGTCAGGCATGTTTTCATCCAAAAGATCAGCCAGAGACTGAGAATTTGCCAACAGCTTCTGATAGGACATTGCAAATTCCTCATATTGCTTGTGCCGATCTTCACTGAGCTCCCCCTTGGAGTGCAGAATGCGCCTACAGAAAACAAAGTGACAGTAAGACAACCTCTTCCCTTTAAACTGTATTCCACTAGGAATTTCTATGAGCAGAGTTAACCTGCCCTTCTCGAGGGAACTGTGAGAATTCTAGTGTAGACTGAGAGAACAAAAATCTGTTATTTTTCCAAACCACACTGAGTTTCCAACTTCAATCCCACTGAGGACTGTAGAGCCACAGGTCCAAAGAGAAAGGCCAACTTACTGTTTGCCATGATTATGCTGCAACAGTCCTGTACCATGAAAAAACATGAAAGCCAGATTGCACTCATAACAATCCATTTCCATATTGCTTAAATGATTACCTGGGCTATCAGCACCAGGAAGCTCAAAAAAATCCTGCTTGTTAAAAGCAGCCCATTGACTCTCCAATAAATGAAGTTATTTCGAGACTATTGGTCCAAATTAAGAGCAGTTACATTTGTTTTTTCAGTTGCTCTCTTTTAAGAAACCATTCATAGTTGCTTTAAATTATCAATTTTAAAATTGAGATCTGTTGTCAAAAGCAACTTGCATTTGAAGGAACAATCACTGCTTACAAGTGCAGAGTAAAGCAGTTTCAGAGTACAGGCACAACAGCACAACTCTATTTTTTTATCAAACTATAGTTAAAGCCATCTTGACATTTTGACCAAAAATCAAGAACACTCAGTGATTTAACCAAATATACAAAACAATATACAAAACTCTGCTAGTACAAAGCTTGCCACAAAAGTCTGATCAAAGACTGCCATCCTTGATTTTGGGCTAAGAATAAGCTGGCTGCTCATGAGCAGTGTCCTAGTTTATCCTAAACTAGTGAAGTTCCTTTTCCCATCTGGCACAATCCATTCAGCTGCTCTGCATGGGCACTTCTCACATTATGAGGCACAGTCAGTTCTCTCTCTACCAGCAGGGAGCACCTCGGGCCAGCTGAGCTGTGTGGGGACCAACTACAGCCAAGGTGCAAATGGGCTCAGATCAAACACGGACTTCCAAAGGGCAGCTGAGACAATGAGCCTGCCTACCAAAATTCCAGTTTGTTTTACAGCAGCTTGAGCAATGTTATTAAGATGAGAGTGGCTGGAACCACTGACAAGGCACCCTGCACTGACATAAAAGCATCAAAACTCTGAAAAAAATGCCCCAATTCCTGAGGCAGGTTGTATTGTTACATTATCATTTGTAGGGTTCCATTACCATCAGGCTTTCATTAAGCAGTAGGGATGCAATTAAAGTCTTCTCAAAAGACACAAATATTTTGTGGCACAAAAATTCTAAAGTAATTTAAGCCACATAAGTTGAGGGATATCAATCTTGGCTTTTTTCCAGTTCCAGGTTAGTTATAAAACAAAGTCATCTTTGTACACAACACATTCCCAGGGCCAGCAATAAAGTCCCTCAGACCTGCTCAGAGCCAGAAGTGCACACAGGTGTCTGGCCAGAGGGCAAGAAGCAGCAATGCTGGCAAAGTTCTATTTCTTATCCCTCTGACAAAACACACCTACATAACATGTATTACCTGCTCCTGCAAAGCAGAGCAACAAAATTAACAGATTAAATAACCACTGACAATTTCTGAAGTGCTATAGTTCAGTTTGGATTCAAGAAACACGTGAAGTGCCAACTCACAGCTCTTCCATGGAGACAGCTGTCCATTATGTACATATTTTGAAGTTTAAAATACCCCAGCAGCCTTATAAACATTAGCCCTGAATCTCTGTGCTATTATTAAAAAAAACAAAAAAGCAAAGTGCTGTACCAACAGTACAAGAGTTTCAGTTCCCAGAAAACGTGTTAACAAATTCAAAGAAAGCTGAGGCACACAAAGGAAACTTTAAAAAGCACAATTCTTTTCTGAATACAATTAAAGTACAGCACACACCACTTGTCTTATTTCATGTCTCTTCAAAGCACCACAGGGCAAGTTCAGCACATCTTACAAATGTCCCTAATGTAGACAAAAGCAGTCTCTTCCAAATCTACAACTTATTTTGGAAAACTCTCTCTAGAATTTGGAAATCAAGTTGTTTCCTCCCAATGACACAGCTGGACAAGTTTAGCTGTGCCTTCAGCTGTGTAACCAAACAACCATCAGGTTCTACTGTCAAAGCATAACCCAAGGTAGTTTTCCTAATTATCCACTTATCCAGAAACCCTTGTGTATAATAATGCTTTAATTTTACCTAAATGGTTTGCAGATAACACAATAATAAAGCACTGTTACTTTAGAATAATAATTTTCAATTAACTCAACCTACCTGCACAGACTGAGTTATTTCACAGTCACTGTCCTGACACAGACAAATGTATGAGTTATTCACCTGACAAAACAGCATAACCTAAACACACATGACACAGTCAATACATGAGAGGGAACAGTTCACTCCCTGTTCACTTCATTGATTCTGGAATAGAAGTGTGAATAAAAACTGTTGCTATCAGCAAAATAGATCAGATTTTTAATAAACAGAGAACTGTGTTATCGGATAGGATTATTGGTTGCTATTTTAGAAGGAAAAAACCCCAAACAACCAAACAAAAATGCTCCAAAAAACCTCATCCACCCAGAGAAAAAAAATACAAAAGCAAGCAAGCAACCAGGTGCACTACCACCTTCCTAAACCCACAGTTTAGGAAGTATTCACAGACTTCTTACCAGGCAAATTTCTGTCTTGCACTCACACCTTGCACTTCCACAGCACGGAACAGGCAAGAATCTCCCTGTTACTGACATGTTATTAGGAAATAAAATTTGGTGGGAAAGTTTTTTGATGCCTTCTTTCTTTAACAAAACTTACTCCTCAAATTTTATTAAGTAGTTAAAACAAACACCTTAAACTTCAGAGGGATAAAACAACAAGAGTTCTCTTAATTCAGTGATAAGTGATAGTTCTTCACATTGCTTTATCCAAACAAAGCTTTGCACCCAAGCCCACAGGGATAATTCAGATGAAGAGGTTTACAAAGAGGTCCCTTGTCTGATCTACTCAAAGCAGGCTCAATGAGGAGATCAGACAAGGCTGCTCAGGGCTCCATCCAATCATTTTTATCCAGTTGTACAAGGAAATATTAAAGTATATTTCCCCCTCCCAGATCACTCACATTCTTCCTTCTAGGTTTCTTAACATAATTCATACCTCTTGGAAACTTTTTTTGCTTTATTTCCTAACATACAGACTTTATAACACCCACTCAGTGAAATACCAGCCAGAACCAACGTGCCCAGAACCAACTACAACTGTGAAAGTATAAAGGTTCATATTTATCAACTTTAAAAAAAATGACTACTAAGTCAATAACACACTTTAAACTAATGGGGTACTTGTAGAAATAATAGTACCTCAAAAGTCAGTTTATAATCCTGTGAAATACAACACTTGGCTGGCTGAGACCAGATAGGACTGCAGCACAAAATCCATCAGCACGATGATCCTTGGTTTGGGAACATGAAATTTTAATGTATTCCAACCATATTATGACTCTGGACTCAGGTCCAGCCTTTTAGTTGAAACCTGTGTCCACACCCAGAAACATGTTGATTTCTATCTGTCTGGAATACCCCCAAAAGGATTTAAGAATGACTCTGTTCTAAGACCAACAGCTGGGTTTGGGCTGGCTCCAACAAGGAGAGTTCAGGATGGCTTAAAGAGGACAATTATTAAACAATGTGAACATGGCAGAAAAGAGTTATTCAGATCCCAACGGTGTGTATATTCATGCCCTGCAATATGAGTATTATATACATAAGAGGATTTGAATCAAATTGTCTACACCCTCTATTTTAAAATAATAATATAAAATGTGCCCAACTTGAAGTGTAATGGATACCTTGTTAATCTGGACTAATTTTTCCTCCATCCTGGTGCACTAAAAAAGTAAACAAGCCAAGCCATTGTGGCATATGCTCTATTAGATAAATGTGGGTGGAAAGGGAGAAGTCAGACTGTGCCAACTGGAAAAGGACAGTACCAGCTGGGAAGGCAGCACTGCTCTCACACTGATAAGAAAATAGAGTAAAGAGAAGTAAAGCTAAAGGTCAACACCTCCCTTTTCTTTAAAGATATTTGAAGAGTCTGTTTGGTCTTTGCTTTTTAAGCATTCAGAACAAATTCAGAACTTGTTTAGATACAATGCAGGACACTTATCTTCTCCAAACTGCTAACAGACTTGGTTTATAAATACTGTAACAAATGTAAGAATTGAATAAATAAACTATTTTAAAATTCATAAATAAAAAGCAACGTTCAAGTGTCACCTGTTTTGTCTTTCAGTGTTTTGTAGCTCCCTGTGGTCCCTTTTCAGGTGTTTGGTCAAAGACGTAAAATATTCCTTCAATAAATTCTGGAAGGGTTGTTGTTTCTCTGGGCTAATTATCTCACTAGGAGGGAAGCTCAAGTTAAACTTCTCTGCAACAGTTTTTACTTTCCTGGGTACCAAACCAGCAATGTCATCTCCACAGTGCCGACAAAAGCTGATAACCACAGAAACATGAGTGTGGGACTCCCGGTCAGCGTTAATAATGTTTTTAAGCTGCTCATAGATTAAAGACAGACCTTCCTTGTCAGTGAAAATCCCAACTATTGTCAATTCTGCAATGAAACGCAGATCAGTTCTTAACTTGGTAATGTTGGGAGTCTTCTCTTCCTTCCTTGCTTCAAAATGTTTTTTCCAAGCCTGAAGCAAGGAAGGAGCAAAATCAGCGTATCGCTGGTGGAAGAGGGAGCACAAGTGCACAGCGCAGTTCACATCCGAGATCTTCAGTTTGGCCTCCACAATAGAAGCTACAGCTTCTGCAATGTATTTGCTTAAATTGAGGCTATTAAAGTCATGGGACAAGGAGTCCCTTTGTTGCTCTGTGATGGTTTTTAGCTTCTTAACAAAAGCTGTGTTCTTCTTCAGACTGGAGTCCAGCCTGCTGAAGAAGTTTTCCTCGGGACGATTGTCCGGCGCGTTCTGGTTTTTGCTGCGGAGCTCCTTCCTTGCCTGGTGGCGCTCCCAGGCCTCCTGATGGAGCTGATGTGCTTCCTCTTTTTCCCTAAGAGACATAAAAATCAGTCATTTTTGTTACAGGACAAAATGTTTTGATACTTGCAGGTTACCAGTTCAAAAGGAAAAAGGTCATAGTTGGAAACACTTCAGCAGTTCTAAACACAATTTCCCTTCGATACTCTCCTCTTAAATATTTACCAAGCTAATCCTAAAAAGCTAAAGCATCTGCTTCATAAACTCTCATTGCAGGTTTGGCTTAACTGTATGCCAGCTCTGGACTGTATGCTCTTTCCTTTCTCTTAAAGCTTTCTTAGCAAAGGGAAAAAAAACTGGAAAGAAACGAAATGCAACAGAAACTGAATTGAATAAATAAGAAACTATATTATTTGATATTCACAATCACACTGTATGTACAGGACGTAGGGGGCTTCCACTCCTCCCAGGGGAAAAGAAGGGAAAAGGGAAAGGGAAAAAAAACAACTCGAAATGTGGAGAAAACTAACTTAAACTTAAACTAAATACAATTAAAGACTTTAGGAAAAGAGAACAAATAAAAAACAATCTCACTCAGGCTAGGAGAACCCACAACTACAGGAGAAAACAGCCAGGCTCACTCCCTGCTCCACTAGCTCTCCCGATAGAAGGACCCAGACTGGAAACTCCTCCCCTACCACTTAGAAAACAAGTGTAGAATACTTGTGTAATTTCTTTAGATACTATAGTTGCTAAAAAAGCTATAAATTAAAACCATGACAACTCTGTTTAATTTTTGTAATGCAAAAGGCAAGTACTACTTGTTACAAAAAAGAATTCTCATATATTTCTATGAAGGACATATTAATCCCAACAGACTTCAAAAATATAAACATGAAAACTCTGTTTACTCCAGATGGAGATGAAGTTTGTTTAGAAGAGGACAACAGCCTTTCAACACGTCACTCTATTATACAGTTAAGGGAAATCTTTTATTTCCAGACTACTGAAATTACACAGAAAATGTTAAATTGGTGAAATATATCTGTCCTAGCTAGAATTTGGCCATCTCATTGCCTCAATGTTAAAAGTGACATTTCAGACATAAGAATGTCCAGAATCTCAGCTTTACTGGTCTAAAGATGTCATCTCCAACACTGCAGTACCCTTGGACAACATACTATGAAACACTGTCTGGGTAATATCACATTGCCAGGTTACATTCTGGGTTTGCCATCCAGGTATCAATTGTCTGTGTTTGATTAAATGACAGTCATTCCTCACAGCAGATTTGCCCCTGTTATGGTCCACAGACCTGTTAGAATATGTATTCCAAACTTTATGGTGGTAACATCTCTCCATCTTAAAACAAAGTGCTTCTTTATTGTGCTGCCTTGGGCTGGGACAGAGTTAATTCTCTTCACAGTGTATGGGGCTGGTTTGGATTTGTGCTGTTGATAACACAGGGATGTTTTCATAATTGCTGGGCAGGGCTTACACACAGTCAAGGCCTTTCCTGCTCCTCACCATACCCTGCTAAGCGAGGAGGCTGCAGGTGCACAAGGAGTTGGGAGGGGACACAGCTGGGACAATTGACCCCAGCTGACCCAAGGGATATCCCAGACCACACAATTCCACAACCAAATCTGGGGGAAGGAGGAAGGTCAGGGATGTTCAGAGTGATGGAGCTTGTCTTCCCAAGTCCCTGTTACATTGGATGGAGTCCTGCTGTCCTGGGGATGGCTGAACACCTGCCTGCCCATGGGAAGTGGGGAACAAATTCCTTGTATTGCTTTGTATGCATGCACAGCTTTTTCTTTATCTATTTAACTGTCTTTATGTCAATCCACAAGTTTTCTCACTTTTACTGTTCTGATTCTCTTCCCCATTCTGTTGAGGGCAGTGAGTGACTGTGTGGGGCTGAGTCGCCAACCTAAACCATGACATTTATTCAAGCATAATTGGGCATTACATGGTCATCACATGCAGAACCATCAAAGCCCCATATTACAGACTAAATAACTGAGGTTACAAGTGAAAACTCAAAACTATGTAGAACTCATAAAGCATACTCAGACAGCCATGTAAAACTTAGAACACTCCACACAACTTCTTAAAAGTAACTCAAACTGTTCATCTTTTAGAATTCTACCCACAATCCTGGTGGTGGAACTACAGTATCTGGCACAATTAAACCATTAAAAGACAACTTACTTCAGTTGAGCAGCTGCTTCTTCTTGTTTCTTTTTCTCTTCCTCCTCTTGTTTCTTTTTCTCCTCTTCCTCGAGTTTCTTTTTTTCTTCCTCTTCTTTCTTCTTTTGTTCCTCTTCTGCCTTTACTTTATCCTCTTCTTTTTTCTTCCGCTCCTTGTCTTCCTTCTTTCTTTTATCCTCTTCCATTTTCTTCTTTTTATCGTCAGGAACCTTTAAAGTCTCTCTCTTCATGCCAACCTTGACATCTTCTTTTGGCTTGTCCCTGGTGCTCACTGGTCTCCTTTCACTAAGTTCTTTGTTATTTAGCTGAGATTCCTTTTCTTCCATATTTGCTGGCTTTTTGCGCTCTGCTGGCATCATGTTACCCAGGCAAACCTGCACAATCACAGGAAAAGAGGTACTTTGACACTGCTGTTTAGTCATTTTTCACAGTCTACCCATATTCAATTAACTCGTCAGAGTAAACACTTAAGTTTTCTTGAACTAAGGAACGGACTTAACAGGTAAACCCCAATCACTTTGTAATAGTTTTGTACTGCAAAGTTGTCTCCAGCCTGAAATGTGAAGTAAAAGTATCTCAAGTTTCTACAACCCAAGAAATACAAGATCTTGGAATATAAACTGAAATCCATCTGAAAATAAATAATCAAGACTGATGAAAGCAAACTATCCCCAACTTAAAAATAATTAAGTATTTGATACATCAGCATGTACCTGACCTTTCTACACATCTCCTAAGAGTTCTCCCCCTTCCACTGCTCAGGATCGCACAGGTTTGATGGGACCTCAAGTAGTTCAACCTCAAAGCAGGGTCAGCAATGAGGTCAGAAAAGACTACTCCAGTCTTGCAAACTGCCAAAGGAGGAAACTGCACAACCTCTCTGGCCAACCTGCTCCAGTCCAATGCCTGACTCTCTCCACTGTGAAAAGGCATCATCTTGCTTCCTTCTTTCCTCACCCCTCCCAAGGTTTCCCAGGCCATCTCCAAGACTCTTCCCCAGCACTCAGCACAAGCAGCAGCTGAAGAGTGAGCTGTGCTAAGCTGGACACACAAACCTCCCTGCCAGCAGAACAAATGGAAATAATACCAGAAAGGCTGCAATTATGAAGAGTTATCAAAACTAAGTTCCTCTCTCCTTCTACTCAACCAACATTTTGTAGGAGCTTTAGTCTCTTCGGGGTTCCCAGCCCTCTGAGCTTTGGTTTCACTTGGCTAAAGATACAAAAGGTAATACACACTGAACACCAAAGGGTAAAAATCACAGAATACTTTTGATCAGAAGGAAACTGGGGAGGGCATCTAGTTCAGCCCCTTGCTCCAAGCAGGTCCAATCAAATCAAGGAATTGGCTACCTAAGATTTTAGTATCTCCATGGACAGAAATGCAATGGCCCCTTCTGGGCCCCTTTTTCAGTACTGGAATAACCACACTGTGAAAAAACTTTTCCTGGAATTTGCTATGCCCCACCTTGTATCTGTCTCTTTTCATGCTCCCCCTGTGCAGCTCTGAGAAGCAGCAGCTCCACCTTCTTTATCCTCTCCTGTTTGACTGTTCTACGACAATAATAAGACTTACCCCTCTCTTCTTACAGATTAAGAAACCCTCAAGTTCTCCCAGTCTCTCTTAACCTGCCATGTCCTCCAGCCTCCTGATGTTCCTGGTGGCCCTCCAGTATGTCAATGGCTTTCTTGGGAACAGAGAATCCACCCCTGCATGTGGTGCCCAGATGTGGTTTTGTAAGCACCAAAGAGAGGGGGCTCACCTCCTTCAGCCTGATGGGTACCAGCTGGCACTACAGCCTGGAACGCAGCTGTCCCTAATGGAGGGCACTCTGCTGACTCATGGCAGGCTCAGATGGGCCAAACAGGACCACAACAGGCAATTAGAACCACCTGAGCTTTATTTACTTCATTCTCCATTGATTTCTTAAAACCAAAAATAATTTTCACATATTCCCATGCTTCAAGTTAAATGCATACATAGGTGGGATTGATGGGACACCATTGCATGTGGACCCTTCTGAAGAACCATCACTTTGTTTTTATCAGTAACACCACTTTGATTCCCAACTGCCACCCCTACTTTTGCCTTTCTGACATTTAACTGTGACTGGATCATGAAAAACATGCTAAATTCACAGATTTCCTGCATCTACCCTGAGTAGATAATGAGACATTTGCATTTCCATCTAATGTAGGGAGCTCCTAGTATTATTTTTAACTATTGTGAACCATATTTCTAAATAAGACACCACACTAAAGAAAATTTCTGTTTTTAAGTAACTACTTCACATTTTCTCCCCCACCTCCCAAACAATAAGATGACAGATTCACATATTGACTATCCCACCCCCATGGAACTCTGTGTTACAGTATTTAAGGTGCTTGGCCAGGTCTCCTGAAGCAAAAATCATTTGCAAAAATTCACAGTGTATTCAGATGTGGGCAGTGACAACTTACCAACTGGAAACCCATGCAGGCCTTGGCCTATTTGACAGCAACTGGCAACAGCACCAAAGAAGAAACGGCTCTGACACTGATTTATGGAAATCAAATCAGCATTGCTTAAACAAGCACCAGCAAATTTGGCTCCCTAATGTATGTTTACAGCTAAAAGATGTCACATCTCAAGATCTCAGAACTACTTGGACTTTAAAAACACTGAACTACATCATCTTAAAATGATGTAGAAATCATCTTATTATGAAATCAAAATTGATCTGAAGAGGGAAGGGGGTAAACAAAACCCAAGTAACGAACCAGCCCCCCAAAACTCTTCATATTAAAAGGCTGAATTAATGTTTTCTGTATCTGTAGGTCAGTTAAGTGGGACCTGTTCCTCACAGCTCCATCTGGGAGATGAAAATCCTCTACATGTCCTGTTTCAAAAGCAACAATAACTATTTATGAGTCTTTTCTTGCTATGAATCCACATTGGAAATTCCATTGGTTTAAAACAACTAAATACTCTCTCCCACTATTTTTAAAAAAGGGGTTTGCAAGGGATGCTTTTAGCATTTAAACATCACCACACCTCACTTGTAGGGTGAACATTAGAACATTGTAGGAGACTCCAATAATTGTATGAAAATGTTTTTCACCAAGAAGTCCATTAAATGAAAGAAAAAAAAGAGTAACAAACTCATTTTAAGAAGATAAATAATTGGATTCTGAAAGACATTAAACTGGGAATTAAGTTTCAAAGGAAGACTTTGGGAGAAAAGGGTTGTTTACAATTAAAGAAATGCTGGAAAGCATGTCACAATTCCAATACTCTGGCTTCTATCTTTGCCCTCACCTACTGTCAGTAGGGTAATTCAATTACAATTTGGGAAAAACAAATAAAAAGCCCAACAAAACCACCACAGAACAAAATATTCAGCTACCCAGGTAACTTTTCAACAACATGATCACTCACCAAAACCATCTCTCAAGTTCTTAGTAAATTTAGTAACTCAGAATTCTGAGTTTGATGTTTGCTTGTATAAAAGCAAAACAGAAGATAAAAAGAACAGGCATGGAGCATAATCAGGCACATTATGATTCCAACCAAAAGGAAGCATTACCAACATTTTCCCCATGAACACTGGTGACCAAAACCAGATTTCTACACTATAATAGCCCAGAACAGGTATGTTACCAAACTCCTCCCCACCTGCTACGTGTACAGCTCCTTATCTCCCAAACCTTTCCAATGGCTCTGCCAGCTCCTTGTGCCTGCAGGAGGAGGTGGAGCAGCCGCTGCCTCTGAGCCACACACGGGGAACTAACTGCGTGTCTGATCTACAGGGCAGTGTGGAGCTACACCCAGCCTGATCCACGGCCCAGTGTGAGCCTACACCCAGCCTGATCCATGGGGCAGTGTGGAGCTACACCCAGCCTGATCCACGGGCCAGTGTGAGCCTACACCCAGCCTGATCCACGGGCCAGTGTGAGCCTACACCCAGCCTGATCCATGGGCCAGTGTGGAGCTACACCCAGCCTGATCCACGGGCCAGTGTGAGCCTACACCCAGCCTGATCCATGGGCCAGTGTGGAGCTACACCCAGCCTGATCCACGGGCCAGTGTGAGCCTACACCCAGCCTGATCCATGGGCCAGTGTGGAGCTACACCCAGCCTGATCCACGGGCCAGTGTGAGCCTACACCCAGCCTGATCCATGGGCCAGTGTGGAGCTACACCCAGCCTGATCCACGGGCCAGTGTGAGCCTACACCCAGCCTGATCCATGGGCCAGTGTGGAGCTACACCCAGCCTGATCCACGGGCCAGTGTGAGCCTACACCCAGCCTGATCCATGGGCCAGTGTGGAGCTACACCCAGCCTGATCCACGGGCCAGTGTGAGCCTACACCCAGCCTGATCCATGGGCCAGTGTGGAGCTACACCCAGCCTGATCCACGGGCCAGTGTGAGCCTACACCCAGCCTGATCCATGGGCCAGTGTGGAGCTACACCCAGCCTGATCCACGGGCCAGTGTGAGCCTACACCCAGCCTGATCCATGGGCCAGTGTGGAGCTACACCCAGCCTGATCCACGGGCCAGTGTGAGCCTACACCCAGCCTGATCCATGGGCCAGTGTGGAGCTACACCCAGCCTGATCCACGGGCCAGTGTGAGCCTACACCCAGCCTGATCCACGGGGCAGTGTGGAGCTACACCCAGCCTGATCCATGGGCCAGTGTGGAGCTACACCCAGCCTGATCCATGGGGCAGTGTGGAGCTACACCCAGCCTGATCCATGGGGCAGTGTGGAGCTACACCCAGCCTGATCCACGGGGCAGTGTGGAGCTACACCCAGCCTGATCCACGGGCCAGTGTGGAGCTACACCCAACCTAATCCACGGGCCAGTGTGGAGCTACACCCAGCCTGATCCACTGTGAGCCACATGCAGACTGATCCATGGGTCAGTGTGGAGCTACACCCAGCCTGATCCACTGTCCAATCACACCCAGCCTGATCCACTGTCCAACCACACACAGGCTGATCCACTGTGAGCCACGCACAGACTGATCCACAGGGCAGTGCAGAGCTACATCCAGGCTGACCCAGCATGGAGCCTCCACTGACAAACAGTGCAGAACTGTCCCAGAACTGTCCTGTGAGCAGGTCTCTCACCTGGGCAGGAATGGTGAGCCAGACCTCGCTACTTTCCCTCGGCTGCCTGTTCAGACCCTCAGAGTATCTGCCTTGTTGGAATGACACTGGCTGAAAGGCTCAGAAGTTGTGGGAAGCAGGGAAAAGAGGGAAAAAATGGGCAGCAAGCTCACCTGGGTCTCATTTCCAGAGGGAATTAGGTGGAAGATAGAGTTTGGTTCAAATTAAGAGAATTTCTATTCAACATCTCATGTTTATGTGAATGTGCTGATGAGAAAACACAATAATGACATGAACTCCATAAACCAACAGACAGGACAAACCAGCAGTGACAGCTGAAAATCAGGGAGAGAAAAAAAGAGACAAGACAAACATCCATATGCCTTTGGGAGCCCATTTCTGTAATGGCATTTCCATGCTTTAACACTCCTTAGTTTCAGCAACTACAGACATTGTTTTTCCAGAGAAAACCACTTCTCTTAATATTTCAATATTTGACATACCAGAACTCATTTGCAGTTAAGACATTTTTAGTGTACCTAAACTTCTACTTGTTTTTTTCATATCATTCTTGGAATTTGAATAAGTGATGGGACTGAGTTCCTGATACTCAAGGCTCAGAAACTTAAGAAATAGGTCTTGAAATACAGAAGCAACATTTAAGAAAAAGCATCTATGTACTTACTCTCAAGGAAACCAGCAGCATATAAGGTATTCAGCAACATTAATCTACTCACAACTCAGAACAGAGGAGTAAACACCAACACTTTGGCCCTCAAGTCAATCCTCCCAAGTCAGTAAGAAGTCTTTTCTCACAGTTTGTATTTACATGATCCACAAACTCAATTCTTGCAAACACACACATGAGGGGAAGAAATAGATCTCTGTTATACTAAACATATTGAGATTTTTCATGGTTTTTTTTTTTACTGTCACTGGAAATATGATCACATAAACAGTCCTTTTTGCAGCTCCTTTACTATAAAAGACGTCCCACTTGTGACTTGCTGAAAAACCTTACAGAGCAACAAACTCCTCCATCACTCACACCACTATAAAGTTAAAAGTTTCAAGAAATTAGATGCAACCAGGGTTCTGCTAAAAATAAGGGCAGGTGCATAAGAAAAATGGGGAAGGTGCGTAAGAAAAACAGGGAAGGTGAGGAAGAAAAATGCTCTGCTCAATGACGAGAAAACAAACTCAGCCACAAGTTTTGGGAGGTGAAACCAGAAGGAAACCACAGTGCAGAGAGGGGAACCCCCTGCGCTGGCAGCGAAGGTTCACAAAATCAGGGAACATCCTGAGCTGCTGGAAGAGAGCCACAAGGATGATCTGTCCAAGCCCCGGCCCCGCTCGGGACAGCCCCACGAACCACAACACGTGCCCGAGAGCGTTGCCCAAACGCTTCCCGAGCTCTGCCAGCCCCGGTGCTGGGACCGCTGCCCTGGGGAGCTGTTCAGTGCCGGTGGGAAAAGAACCTTTTCCCGATATCCCACCTAACCCTCCCGCGACACAACTCCTCGGGCACTGACCCACCCTCAGCCCGGCCCGCCGAGCACCGGGCGCTTTCACTTTCGCTTCCCCCGCCTCGGCCGCGGGACCCGCAGGGACGGGCCTGGCCCCGGCATGGGGGGCACCGGACGGCCCCGCTCGCTCCCCCACGGCCCAACGCCCGCTCCCGGCTGTCACGCAGCACGCCCCGGCGGCAGCAGCGCCCCGGGAGCGCCGCGCCCCGCGCTGTCCCCTCCGCACCCCGCGCTGTCCCCTCCGCACCCCGCGCTGTCCCCGCCTC